>LNAC01000103.1:3024690-3197879 GCA_002007465.1 Ailurus styani | reverse complement strand
ATTTTTTTTTTTTTTTTTTTTTTTTGGAAAGTACAACTGGGTTCCCTATAAGCAATCAACAGATTTACTTGTAATGGAAAAGTTGGAGGAGAGGAAGAGTCTTATTCAACAATATTATAACCTTAAGAAGGAAAAGAAAAGATGGTAGATATTCTACATCTTTGGTGAGAAGTGATACTTAAAAGATATCTACTGAGGCATAATATTAATTTTTAAAACTAATACATGATTAATCTAAGCCAGGAAACTAGAACTTCTCCTAGAAGAAGTTCACTGGGGCAAGAAGTTTTCTTCACACTAATTAAAATAAGTTATGATATAGAGGACAAAGTTTAATGAGTAAACTTATTTTTCAAATATTAGCTTTAACAGCTTTTAGTGGTTATTATGTGCCAGGCATTGGCCAAATGGTTTACATAATTATTTAATTTAACCCTTACAAGTACAGAATAATTTAAAACAATAATGCTATTTCCATTATATGGATGAGAAAATTGAGTCTTAAGGAGAGTAAGCAATAACTCAGATCATAGCTGGTAGATACTGGAGCGATATTTAAACCCAATTTCCCTCACACTAGAAAACCTCATTGTTTGAATCGCATGGTCATATATATTAATAGGATAAACTCTTAAAGAAGAGTATCCTTACATACATATAGCTGGGAAAATACAACAAATCAAAAACCCAAGTTGTATCTTCTTAATTGAGTATGTATTGATAGCCCTTTACATTTCCAATATGTCTTCAGCAAAAGAAAATTGCCCTACAGTTAGGGGGGATAACTTTAGTGTTCTCCACGAATGTATAAAAAGGCAACATATAAGAAAAAAGATTAACTGCTATATGCATTTATGAATAAGTATTCAAATCATTAAATTATCTATTTATTGATTCTAAAAATATTAGAATTATCAAATATTTTCATAAATACCAATATATGTTTAAAAGATCCGTGTAGAAAACATAAGCAATGATTTAATATAAAAGAACATTCATTATTTAGAGAATGCTATTTCATTTTGATAAAGAATCTCTGTCACAATTATGTATATGTAAACTAATATATAACCATATATATTAGTTTGCATTAAAATAATATATATTATGTATTAGTTTAGTTGACGGCATACATAATACATGTATGGTCTTAGCACATAACTTTCATTTAGAAGTGCCTACCTTATTTTTGTTGACTTTACGTGAAATGTTCAGATACCTGTAGCTGCCACGTGCACTAGTTGAGATATCTTGTTTCTAGTTAAATCATATTTAATTCATCAAAGTAAAAGAGATTTTAGTTGTACCAGATGGAAAAAGGAGGAAAAAAGGAAGTATCTTGTTTAATTCCACTGCTTTGACAAAAGTAGTAGCTTCTGTGGTTGCTGCTGTAACTAAGAATATCCTAGAATTCAAGTTGTTGCCATAGAAATTTATTGTTTAACCATTTTTACATGTTTACCCCTGAGGAAGCTGGAATGGTTGATCTAACATTAACATAACAGGATTCTTTTTCTTAACAGTATTTATATCAGATGTAATTAAAATTGTCAGGAATTTTAATAAGTGTTAAAAATTGTATTGATGATTCCAAGGACAGTTTGTTAATTTAGTTTTTTCCAGGTTGCTAATAAACATCATTTGGTATGTACAAAGAGGTGGATAAAGGTGCAAGGGTGGATACCGGAAGGGTGCATTTTTAATGTGTTGGTAGAATATTAAGTAGAGTGGTTTCTAATTCAGCTCTTTTGCTAGCTAATTTATAAATATTATTTTTTAATCTGTAAGCTCATTTGAAGAAAAATGGAAATGTAAAATGTGCTAAAGATTTAATCTTAGCACACATTATTCAGGTGCAACGTATTATTTAATTTTTAAGAGATGAACTAACTCTGTATGGTATCAGTAGATATAATAAATGCATACTGAAGATTTTTAACTCATCCAATTTGCTTCAATGTGCCATTGAACCATAAAAAAAGGCTAAAATTAAATTTTTCATATAGTTCCCTGGCATTTTCTTTCATCTATTTATTTTATTTTTATCACCAAAAATACTGTTATTATAAAAAGTAATTTACAGGTCATGCAACACTTTCTTCTTGGTATCAAAACTTAAAGGTATGCCAATAAATGTTTCCATGAAAACACATGTTACAAACAGAGGAATCCTGAAACTTGAGCCAAGTTTGACTCTACTGTGACCCATCAAAATTTGATGGGGTTTCAAGAAAAAAATTGAGTATTTAAGATAATTACAGATTAAGTATTTAGGAACTACAATTGTATAATGAAATGAATCACTGAAAAAAAATCAGATTATTGAAGTTCAATATAACTCTTTGGCTTCAATTGACTGGAAATTTCAGTATATTGGCTTAGACCTCTAATTAGTTACATCTAGTTAGTTACTCTCTTCCTTCCATTTATTTGTTGAATATATGCTATATTACATACTTGAAATATAATTTTATTTCCAACTTGGACTTTGCACAAAGTTTACAAGAGGAAAATTATATAATGGTTTAAAGAATTTTGAATGAGTTAGAACTTAAATATTCAATAGACAACATTAATTGGGCACTTGCTATGTGAAAAATACTGTAAAAGCTCTTTTAAAAAAAAGAGAATAAGGCATTTCTAACCTCAAGAAGTTTACAACCTACAAAACTGAGATATATCCATCCTTGTAAATATAGAATAGTACATCATTTGCAATTATTAAAAAATACCACTAGAAACTTTTTTGTTTCTTTCTTTGAAGTAGTTTAGATTTTTAGCCATTTGGAAAAGTATGATGGTCACATCAGTTTTATTAGTTATATGAAAAGTTTAAAATCTTAAAACAATATTTTTAAATGAAAAAAGAACTTTATTACTTTGCTAGATTTATTTCTTTTTCTGTAAAATGGGAACAATATCTGCAGTTTTCTAACTTCAGTTAAATTTTTTAACTAATAATTTCAAAAAGAGACAATCAAGGCAATTTTTACCTTAAGTGATTGATAATTTTTCAATTTTAATTATTTGAGAAATCAAATAAGTGTAGGAAATTGAATAAAATATTTTATAAGAATTTCAGAATAGTTGTCTTTGGTTACTTAGCTTTGATTTGTGTTTAGACACATAAAATACATTACAGTAGCTTTAATATAATATTAAATAGACTTTTATAATTTTACTGTAAAAATTTTACCGTACCCATTTGTTGTTTAGTGAAACCTGGTATTCAGTTACTTAGTAGTATGGTCCAAATGTTTAACATGCAGAAAGCAGTAAGCAAAATCATACATTTATTCACTTCTATGCCTTATTCCCATTGCCTCTAATTCCATTTCTTTTCTTGGCAGAAGATTACAGGAAGGAAACATGTTCAGCTGCAGCATATCGATAGAAAAAGTCAATATATAGTGAAAAATGAGAAGTGCCTCAAATATAGATGATAAATGGCTAATCCATACTGTTATCAGAGAAGCAATCTGCCTCCCAGGAAAGTGTAAAGGGCCACTGTTACCATAAATGGTAATGGCTCTTACCAGATTCTTTGGTATTTATTGTGTACTTTCTTTTTTTTTTTTAATCGAGATTTTTTTAATGATTTTATTTATTTATTCGAGAGAGACAGAGAGAGAGAGCACAAGCAAGGGGAGAGGCAGAGAGGGACAAGCAAACTCCCTGCTGAACTGGGACCCCAACCTGGGGGTCTATCCCAGGACCCAGGGATCACTCAATCTGAGCCGAAGGCAGGCTGTCAACCGTCTGAGCTACCAAGTGCCCCTAAATCAAGATCTTTTATCATCTCCAAACTGCATATGACATGAGAAAGTAGTGCTCATTATTATGATGGCAATATGATTTGAATAAACTTCTTACCACCATAAAATATTTTTACCACCAAAAATTTTTGCCATAAAATAATAGGATAAAAAATAGTGAATGAAAATGTCATTGCCTATACACTATTGTAGAATCCATATGTTTTAGGCTATGCATTTTTATTCTATTTTATTATTTTTATTTAAATAATTTTTTATCAATTGTAATTAATCCTACATGACTAAATCCATGATATCTAAAATATATGTTTTATAATATATGAAATGGTATCATATAATAATTAGTTGCTAGTTTCTGTTCAGTTATATAATTTCTATAGCTAATCTCCATTGTGAGTCCAGTTAACTTTATTTAATTGGGTATATTTAGTACCAGTTTTGGTAGCTTATACAGAAGATGGTTAAGTATGGGTTTGTCATCATGGAGTTGTAAATTAGTGTTAGTGAACTTTTCAAGGATCCTAAATAAAGAATCTAAATTGGTTTAATTCATTATCAGATGAGTCTAAAGGAAATGAAATTACTACAGCAAAGAGTTTAATGCTGCTAATGCCTCTTTTTCCTGAATGACTAAAAGTTTTCTGGTGCCTCAATACATGCTTTAATGAAAATTAACATTATTATTATTGTTATTATCATTGGAAAAGTAATAGGAATAATAACAGGAAACAAATTTTGTTATTTTTCAGCAAAACTTTGATTTTATGACATTTGTATTTTTCACTAGAATGGTCATTTCTCTAACAATCAAATTTCATGTTACAGATGGTATTTTGTATAATTAGACGTTAAGACATAACAAGCGGAGTATTCCAGGAGGATATTACATCTTCTGGTGTAATATTATGAGAAATAAGACTTGAAGCCAAGAAACTAACAGCTGGAAGCAGCAATAATCCCCAAGAAATGAATTACATGGAATGTCGTGTTACTATTATATCTTAAAATTTATAACATCAAATTAAGAAGAAAGTCAGAGCAACTTTTGAACATTATTTGCATAAGTGTGACATCACTTTTAGCCAGCCCAAAATTATTTATGCCACAAGCTTTTTATTAATATAGAAAATTTTTTTCAGCATTTTTACGTGAATAGCTAATATGGTGCCTATTAAATCTCTACCCCTGCAAACCCAATTTATACACTTGTTGAATAATCACATACATGAATTGAAAACAGAGTTACTTTCTTTTATAAACTCAGGTTTTTTTGTTGTTCATTATATCTTATACTAGTATGACATATATAAAGAAGAGAAATTTCAGTCCATATTTATGTTGACCCTTAAATCATGACTGAGAAATGTTTTCACTACCGCCTTTGTAATACTGTATTCTTCAAGATTAACACAACTGTTTAAGGAGGCATTATAGCATTGGTGTCAGAGAGATGCATCTTAATCATGCCAAACTTAGAAAACAAAAAGAAAAAAAAGAAAGAAAAACAGCTATGGATGATGGAAATTTTGCTTTGTTTGATTCAACATACATTTATTATCAACTATGTGGTAGACTCTTATGCAGAGGCTCTACAGCTAAATAGAACAGACTAGATTTCTGCTCATCCAAATTTACATTCTGTAGGGGATTACAGAAATCAAAACAAAAATAATAATTAAAATAAATTTGAATAATGAATGAAATGAAATGGGGAAGGGGCTTATAATCTCTTTAGAATGATCATGAATATCCTGTCTGAGATAATGCATGAACTGAGTGAAAATGGTAACAGACAATCATTTGAAGATTTGTAGCAAGAGAGATCCTGACAAATAAACCATCAGCTATAAAACATCCTGATTTAAAAATGTGCATGGAATGTTTGAGGACTAGAAAGAAGGCTAGAGTGGCTGGTATCTGACCATAGGCAGGGTTGAAGTTGAAGAGACAGAAGCTGAATAATGCCTTATAAGCCATAGCAAAGAATTCAGATTTTAAGTATAACAGAGAGTTTTAAGCAGTCAAGTATTATGGTCCAAGCTGTATATTTAAATATCCATTTTGACTTGTTTAGTGAGAATGAATTACATGAAGGCAAGGAGCTGCTGTTGCAGTTTGGGAGAGACATGGTGGTTATCTTGTACAGTGGAGGCAGTAGTGGAGACAGATGTGTGGAGAGCTGGTGGGTATATTTTTGGTGTCAGCAGGACTCTATATTGCAGCAGATATGAGTGAAAGAAAAATAGTTGTATGTGAGTGTGTGCGTTCTCTTTATCAAACAATTTAATGGTGTTATCTTTTATTGAGAAGGGAAATCTGAAAGAAGCAGGTGGTAGTTTTGGAAGCTGGATTTTGAACATGGTAACTTTGAGATGCCTATTTACATATTATAGGTAGGCTGTTGGACATGGACATAGAGAGTTCAGGAGTAGTTCAGGGAGGAAAATATAGACTTGTAATTTATCATTAGCCTTTTATTGTTGACTCCATTTGGTAGAATTAAAAACTAAGCCTATGGTTGCATTTAACTGGTATACTCTATCTTCAGGGCAGATTTATTCAAAATTTAATATGAAGTTGATTTTAGAGACAAATGATCTGGGAAAGTTATGAAATGTGTAATACCTTTAATATCTATACATTTTCCCTCAAAACACAAAACTATATATAAAACCTAGCAAATTTCATTTATGAAAATCAATTGAAAACAGAAAAAATTATATGGGAGAGGATAAAAACAGCTTGTGACATAATCATACAATGTAAACTTTAAATTGAAATGCTTAAGCTTGGGTGCCTGGGTGGCCTCTGCTTTCAGCTCAGGTCATGATCTCAGGGTCCTGGGATCGAGGCCCGCATCAGGCTCCCTGCTCAGCGGGGAGCCTGCTTTCCCCTCTCTCTCTCTCTGCCTGCCTCTCTGCCTCCTTGTGATCTCTCTCCTTCTGTGAAATAAATAAATAAAATCTTTAAAAAAAAAAAACCCTCCTCTTTAAAAAAAAAGAAAGAAATGCTTAAGCTCTTTGCTTTAATAAGCATAATTCTGAATGAGAAAGAAGCAATTAATCTTACCCATTGCAAGTGACAAAAGACTTCTTTTCATCCAAGAGCAAAGACTTCTGACAAAGGAGGATGAACTTTAGTAATCAATAATAAGAAAAAGAATGAAGATCAGGTCATTCTTAGTTGGTAGTCAAAGGTTGGACTTTGACTTTCATTTTACCCTTACCTATGGGCAACTCCGTGGTCTGACCATTTTTTAAAAACCCTATGACACATTTGGCTTTTAGTCCAACCCTTGAATAGACAGCATAATGACATGCATTTCATGTTTTCTTCATAGAACCATTTATCCACTTGTACCATTCAGCTCACCATCAGTAACTGTCCCTAATCCTTTACAATGTAAGTGTAATTGAACTAATTTTCGAAGTAAGTTGTGATAACCTTTCATTTATTGTAGTCCTGCTGCAACTTACATTTTCATTTTAGACATTGTATAAGGATAGTTTTCCCTCATCATAAGACTGAGTGGCTTCAGTTCTTTCTGTATAGGTGTGATGCCATGTTGTAAATACTCAGTTTATTTTTAAAAGGAAAGTTAAAAGCTGACTGGGAACTCTGCTTAGATTTTCACAGCACAGCCTTATGGCGTGAGGGTTTAAAGTCTTTGGGATCATTGATGGGGTCCGCAACAATGAACCTACAATCAGAAGGCCTGAATTCTGGATTAAGTCATCCTCTAACTAGCTCTGTGATCCTAGATGAGGTTCTTAATTCATACCTGAAATGAGACTGTTGGACTGGAATAAACAAATCAAAAAACTTTTTCTGTAATGGTCCTGATATGAGTATTGTTAGGCTTTGTAGACTAAGAAGCACAATTTAGGACATTATATACATTCTATACACAACATATATGTATATGAGAAAACAAATTTCCAAAAGTGTGTATTGACAACATTTAAAACTTTATTCATACACACTGAAACTTGATTTTTATATAATTTTTTTATGTCACAAAATATGATTTTTATTTTTCTTAACTATTTAAAAATGTAAAAACACTTGTTAGCTCACAGGTGGCATAAAAACAGGCAGCAGGACTGACGTGGCCTGTGGAAGGTAGTTTGTGAATTCCTGGACCAGATTAACTAAATTCCTCTAATAAAGCTCAGATAAAGTCTTTATTATAGAGTCATTATAATATCTCCAATTATTTTGCTCTATGCAAATTATATAAAATTTTCAAAATTATACAGTATGATTTTCTAATTTTTTTCCATTCAGTGTTTTATGTTAGGGAATTGTACCATATTATAATTATAAATGTGTATAAAGTAGGCCAGGAATAAAATAATGATTGAAGAGAACCGACAATAAATTAATCATGTTTGATCAAGAATTATTAGAGCGGTTAAGAGTCCCATCTCTAGAATTAGACTGTATCAATTCTAATCCTAGCTTTGGCTAGCCCTGTGAACTTGACCAAGTTATTAACCTTATTGCTCCTCGATTTTCTCACTTATAAAATGTAAATGACAACGTTAGTGCCTACTTCATAGCCGTGCCGTGAATATTAAATGTGTTAATGCAGTTAAAGTGGTTATAAGAGGTTTCGATACATTATGAACTTTCAGAAAGCATTAGCCATTAATCGTGGCTCTCTATTGCATAAATAATTTTACATAATCCTCAAAACAATTATAACTAGTAAGTCATTTTTTAAAATCACTATTTTTCAAATAAAGAATCTGAGGATTAGAAAGCAACTTGCCTGGGAGAAAGCTGCTCAGTGCAGAGCCAAAATGCAAACCAGATCAGAGGGACTTTACAACAAATGCCTTTTAACTACACAACCATGTATTTGATGAGAGATTATCAATGTCTATCCACTCCAACCTTCTGTGACATTTTTCTGACATCCGTGTTGTTGTTTTCCCTAGGATTGCAGGTTTATAATGTTATTTTGCTATATCGCCCATCCATACTCACCTTAAAATAAACGCATAATTTTTTTAAATTTGGCGCAACTAAATGTACCCCCCTTTCCCAACTTGTTCAATTACTGGACAGTAACTGACATTCTAAAACTTCATTTCTCTTCCTTTTGTGCCTCCACTTCCTAAGCTTCATTTAAATTTCTCCATTGTAGCTGATGTTAGCCAATACACAGAAGGAAAAGAAACAAAACAATACAAAACAGAAATCCTCAAGCTAAGTGGCACTTGGATATGACAAAATCGCTTAATACAACAATTCTCTGCCAGAGGTGGGATATTTAAAAATATTTAATAACAGTATGGTAACAAATAAATGCATTTTTAATGGTAGCATTTCAGCAGACTCTTTGGCAGAAAGAATGTCTCTTGTGCTTCTAATTACATATAAATAAGATATGCCAGCTGACATTTTTTTGCATTTTATTTTATTTTATCATTATTATTATTTTTTAAAGTAATCTTTACAGCCAGTGTGGGGCTTGAACTCAGAACTTTGACATCAAGAACCACATGCTCCAGTGCCTTTTGCTGCTTCCAAGGTGTCCAGTAGAACTGGAAAGGGGATTTAGACTAGTGTTTGTATAAGGCAAATTCTCCACCAAAATCAGTTACAGAATTAGAGCAATTTTTATATTTGGTTTTGAAAATTCTGTACTAGTTGTATACCAGGGACCACAGGTCTTTTTGCTTGGCATAACACCTATTTTTGAATGACTCTATAATATAATATCGGTACCACTGTGAGAGTACTAATAATCCACGCCATCATTTTGGAAGGCAATTCGTTTCTCCTTCCAATGCCAAAAGTGAAGCAGGCTAAGATGTCAGGATACGTTTGCTTACAATAGGAAACATGCTCTTTCTCCCATGAGTTACTACCAATATAATCTGTGTTGATTCTGTCATTTATAAAACCGTGTTCCACGATTCCAAAGTCCCAGGAGATACCAAAAAAAATCTGTAGCTTCTAAAAATGATTTCTCGACTTCAGAATTTGGAGAAATACTGCATTATATTATGCATTATATAATTTAAGTAATAGCCTTTACTATAGGATTTAACTGATATCGAGAAATACTCTGAAGCTCTGTGAGAAATGTATGTATGTAATATTTCCTATTTATTGACCTCAGAAGCCACTACCCTCCTGTCGCCTACCACACTTTATCTGTTTCTTTTTTCAGAACACTTTAATTTAGAGACTTGAGGGGCAACAGAGAGAATTGCCTGATGTACCTAATCTAGGAGGGAAAAACACAAAACTAGCTCAGTTCTTAACTAAATTTATAGTGGTCTAAAACAATAGGCTTAGAGCTGGTTCTGACAGAAAATTAACAATCCAGAGAAATAATAATGACAATAAAACAAAAAGAGAATACATTATATCCACTTCCTATGGCTTTTAGGCATTTCTGAGTCCAAATTGTGTTCCATTAACCATGAAGAGCTTGGACTTTATTCAATTGTGCCATCTGTTGAAGCACAGGATAGATCACTACTTCCTGACCTAGTGGTTCAAAATAGATTGTGTTTCAATAAATATAGAATACTCCATTGAATAAATTTTCTCTATTAATCCAGTTTTGGAAGATTCATCATTTAGCCCCATTTCATGGGAATAAGACTATCGATCACAGTAGAGCTTCTTTGAATACAGTGTGCAATTCCAAATTATCCCAGTCCCACTTGTCTATAATGAGTTGTCTTTTTCCTATATAGACTTAGTTATCCTTTCAAATAAAACATAACTAATAATAAACTGACAGTTTACGGTGATTAGTATGCAGGTCCTTAAATCTGTAACTGTGTTACTTTCTTACCCAACTTTATAACCAAGTTTATTTCCTCTAATTTGGTGTGTTAAAATGCTGATTGATTTTCCATCTGAACTTATCAGTTAGCACCATACTTAATGAAACAAAAGGTCAATTTGTTCCAATTTGCTACTGTTTTGTTAAATCAGCAAGCACATTCTACTTGTTGAGGAATTCACCTTTCCCCTTCTTTCAAAATAATTCATACCGTGGCACCTGGGTGGCTCAGTCTTTAAGTATCTGCCTTCCGCTCAGGTCATGAGCCCAGGGTCCTGGGATCCAGCCCCACCTCAGGCTCCCTGCTCTGTAGGAAAGCCTGCTCTTCTCCTTCTCCCACTCCCCCTGCTGGTGTTGCCTCTCTCGCTGTGTCTCTCTTTCTGTCAATAAATAAACAAAATCTTAAAAAATAAATAAAATAAAATAATTCATATCTATTTTCCACAGTGATAAATAGATGTTATTCATTAGCAAGCCTATACCCTTTATATTCCACTGACATTGTAAGTTCTTGAGCAAGGCTCATGTCATGTATTTTTTATCCTCTTTGCTTATTTGGAGAATGATAGATGACTAATATTAGATGATTGAATGGGTACTTATAAAAATACATATCTTTATGCTTTAAATATGGTTACAGAGTAGCAAGGCAAAAATCATTATTTTCAGCATATGTTCAGAACCCATACTCTTCCTAAAATAAATATTTTCCAAACCACAAAGCATGGTATCTGTAAATAAATATTTCCATTCCTAGGTTTGTTATGGAGATAAAGGTGGCTAGCTTTCAAAGAGTGTATCAAGTTTTATCTTCTTGAAGAGTTAATCATAACATATTTGTGAGGTAGAGCTAGAAACAGATTTATATAAAATTAGGTTTACACAAAAGGTAAATAAGTCACAGGCTATAATTCAGCAAAAGAAATGTGACTACAAAGAGATTTTTTAAAAATCCACTGGAGTCTTTCAGAAAATATTTTCTCCTACCATGTCCACACACACGCCCTGTAGTGTAAGTGTGAGGGCAGTTGTAGACCAGAGCCTCTGGGGCACTGACTCATGAAGGTTGGAATGGGACAGAGCAACACTGACTATAAGTCTGTATTGAAAACAGAGAAAAACTGTCTTTTTTTTTCCTTTAAAAGTCCAAAAGAATGATGAGAATAAAAATGGTGCATTTACATTGTTTATTGAATCAATAAAGGAAAGCTTTGTTATAGATTTGTTTAAACTACTTAATTAATTCAAACTGGCAAAATGTTTTACCTATGTGAAATTTGCCAAATGCATATCACACAGCACTGAAATAAGTGTCAAATACACTTGCAAATAAGACTTGAGTTTTCGAGATAACTTGAAATTTAGCTTTCATTAAAAATATGTACTAAGAATTGCCAGTTTCTATTAAACTCAATCACATCATGACCCAAATTGCTTTAGGCCAAAGAGGATTAGTTATTCAACATTGATTTTCTTTTCTTAATAATACTTTATAATTCTTGTGATCTTTTTTGTATTTTAAAAATAGTCTTATTCATAGGCAATTATTAATTATCATCCTTAAGAAATTACAAAGTTTATTGTCAGAAAGAAAGCTTTCAATTCTTAGAAAATTTTAAGGACATTTACTGTTTTGTAAATGAATTTGAAATTCATTTCCTAATTTGGGGCTATAAAATAAACTCCTATGTCTATAAATGTTAGAGCAAAACAACTGTATTATAAACTATGTTTTCCATATTATAAACTTTAATTAAACTATATACTGAAATCTTAAATTCCTATGGGTTCTACAAGAGATCCTGCTTTATTTGGTTTTATTAGTGGCTTTAAAACATTTTGGTGGATTCACATCAGCAGCTAAAATTAAGCTTGGGTGTATTTTTCATGATCATTGAACAGAAAATTTTTTTCTTATGACAGAAAAAATAAGCTCTGTGACTCAGAATCTTCTTAAAAATTTCTTAAAAGCAGTTACATTCTAAGAATGTTTACTTCTGTTGCTAAAGTATTTAATCCATGTTTAGAGACATCAAAAATTTGGTTGTTTACTAAAAGAGAGCTCCTACCTAATCCATAAGTGTTTGGGAGGAAAATAAGAAACTCAAATTTTAAGGAAAAGCACATGTACTATTTGCTCATTACTCCTCTGGACAAGAGGTGAAAAACTCTCCAAAGTGTGCTGTAGGGATCAAAGGAGTCGATAGGAAACAAATAATGGACTTACGTAGCCTTTGTGTTGTAAACACAGCTTGCATCTTTCCACTTCTGTGCTGCATTATGGTTGACACCACTTTGAGATAAAATTAAATGTGATTTTGACCCTAGCTGTGAAGCATGAGTGTTGCTGCAGAGATAATTTCACCCTTTCCATATGTATGTTTCAGGGGGGGTAGGAGATAGGATAAAAATGCTAGGAGAGCATAGTCATTTTGGCCTTCTAAACGAAGGAAGCCTTAAGACCTTTATCCTACTGATCATGAAGAGAAGTGAATCTCTGTTATTTAGATGTAAAAAGACATTTTGTAAATTGGGCTGTTTGATTCAATGGGACTATAGAAAATAATGAATCACATTATTTCAGCAGCCTAATATTAAGGCATAAGTACTTTACCATTATAGTTTTTCTGTATAATGAAAGTGCAACTCATTTGCAAAGGCTATTTGTCCTATTGAATTTGTTTATTCAGTAAAATGTATGTTTGAGCTGTGTTTCACTTATATTAAGGATGATTTCATTTTGTATTATATTTCTGAGTTACAAGATTGCTTGAAGAATATTTCCTATGCATTTTCATGTTTATCTATTATTTACAATTAACCTAAGGCCTAGAAGACTCAGAACATGGCTCTGCATATTCTATCATATAAAGAGTAATTGTATAATTAATTACAATTCTTCTTTTAAGCCAACCCTAAAACCTTTAAATTTGTGTGAACAGGTAAACAAGTTCTAATATATCTATCCTCTAGCTGATACTGAAAACCAGCCCAGAGAATGAAAAATTTATTGTTTAAGAAGACAGTGCCAAATTGAAGATACTTATTATGGTACTCTAAAAACGTGCCCAGGGTTAAAATATATCACCCCAAGACATTAGTTGGGAAACCTGCACAGTTAATGGGATCCCTCAGTTTAACTAATTGTTGGCATTAAGAAGGAAATTTCAAGGTCTATTAAGAAGGAAAATGAAAACCCAAGTGCATATGTGGTTTAGAGTATTTAGTGGAGTCTGGCAAGAACATGAACAAAAAGTGATGGACAAAAATAATAGAAAAAGTTACAAAGAGGCCTTATGAAAGATAACTGCTAAAAGAGCGACAAGAAGTCCAATCTATGGTTGAAAGAATGATTATTCCTCACATTGGTAGTATATACCCTAACTGTAGGTATGCGTCTTTTCATTCAAGCTGATTTTTTTTTAAGATCTTATTTATTTGTTTGAGAGAGAGAGAGAGAGCACAGTGGTAGGGGAGGGACAAAGGAAGAGGGAGAAGCAGACTCCCCACTGAGCACAGAGCCTAAAGTGGGGCTCCATTCATGACTTGAGTCAAAGGCAGACACTTAACTGACTGAGTCACCCAGGCACACTTGTACTTATTTAGATTTAATTTTAAAAATGTTTTTATAATATTACCAAACCTTTGGTTTATACATGAAGACAAATGATTTACTATGACATTTTTAGGGAATTAGACCAATGAGAAAAACATCTAGGGTGATAAGGCATCTGAAATTAGGGATGTTAAAATAGCCACTTTACCTTTACCTTTTAATTAGTTAAATCTCAGTTAAGTCAGAACATGTTCCATTACTAAATTGAAAAACACGATAGTTTTACTCTTGGTAATCCAAATCAAAATGAAATATGCACATTATTTTGAAAATTATGTATATGATCAGTCACTAGAATTATGAGTGGCCAGTATATATGAAGTGCTGCCTTGACATTCACCGATATTTATAGATATTTAGTTCCAATTATAAGGAAGTAAATACTACCTTTAAGTAAACACATTTGTACTACTGGTCTAGATGGAGCTTTGTGTATGGGAGTTAGAAACATGGATAAAGCACTAAACACTCACATTTTTGTTTTAGTACAGATGATGCTAAGCAACTTCTGACTGATAGCTTGTCAGACTGAGCCAAGGAACAGAGGTGGTACCTTTATGTACCTTAGCTGTGTTTTATTAAATTGACCTCATGGCTTGCAAGGATTCCTGCTTCTTGCAAGTGCTAGAAGACACTTGTATTAACAAGCATTTTTTGAGTAAAAGGCAGTGAGCTAGATGTTGGGTATAATATGATAAATAAAACAGCCCAATTTCTCCAGGAACTCACATTCCAAAAACATTGCTTGTCAAAATGAAGTTGTTGCATTGCCTGTGTGAAAATTATCAGAGGTGCTTGTTTTAAGCATGGTCTTTAGTTTACTGCTTCACAGTCTCTGGAGTTCCAGTAATCCAAATTTAAAAAATAACACCCTACATATTACCTATGTTTTTTTACTTAAAATACTTTTGAGTAATAGATTCTTTCGCATCAACTTATTTTCAAAATAATGTAGTAATAGATAAGCTCGGGGTATTGCAAGCGTGGAAAAGGGAAATGTAACCCAACCTAGAGGAGTGGGAAGGCATCCTGTCAGAAAGAACATCTTAGGTCAACTATCACAGTGGGCCTCCTACAGCTCATGTGCTGTTTGGAATGGAGAGCATTCCAGGCCCTTTCTGGCAGCAGATAATTTCTAAATCAAGGAAGAGATGATTTGTAAGAGACTGGTATAGATAAGGAAATGCAAGGAGTTTGTTTAGGGGGAGAATAAAGGATGAAAAGGAGAATTAAGAAGGTGTTTAGACACCAAATCATCCCAGGCCTTGAACGTTACATTAAGGAAATTGGATTGTATCTTGTAATTCAGTGGTTTTGATATTCAAATGCAAATAAAAGTAATTATTATTAAAGAAACAAGTCCAGAGAGGGAGACAATGCAGAATTTTTAACACGAAAGCTGTTCTTCTCCAGCCAGTCGTTGTCATGGGGAAATGTGGCATAGAATTGCCAGATTGTCCAGTCCTTCAAAAATAGCCAAAAATCTGGTGTATTCATTAGAATTAGGTTCAGCTGCAAATAACAGGATATGCTAAAATAAGTGTTTCAGCAACAATGAAATTATTTATTGCTCACAAATTAGTCTTGAAAAGTGCAGTCTGAGGCTAGAATGGCAGTTCTGTTCTACCAAAACTTTATGGAGCCAGATTATGTCTAGTTCATTCCTCCACCATCACTGGGATCTAACACTTACTGTTGTGACTCATGTGTCTAGGCACCAGAGGAAATGAATGAGGTGATGGAAGAGGAGAGTGCTCTCATCTAGATAAGGTTACTGGAAACTGCTATAGGGTTGTGTTCTATACCCACCTGCCTAGGTGCAAGGAAGACTATAAAATGGATTTTTATTCTGAGGAACCGTTGCTCATTAAACATTTTATTATTAGGGAAAAATGCAGAATGGATATTGGGGGACCAGAAGCATTATTTACTATGTTCAATTACACATGAAATATTAAGTGTCTATTTCTCTATCTACCCATCACTATGTATTATCAATACTAGTCATATTGGAAAAAAATGTCTGAGTCATACATAACTGCCAAGCTACCAGTTTGTTAATGGGGGTCTTTGGTTTATGGGAGTCTCTAGATATTATGAAATAGCAGATTAAGCTATTCAATAGGTAGAGGAGGGATGTGTTCATAAGCTATTAAGTGTTCAAATTGTCTAAACTTAGCAACTATATTGTTGGATAAAAGGGAGAAGGAGAATTAAGGAATTACTTCCAGGGTCCCAGTTTGATTTATTTGACAGATTAAGATACCACTAATTGGGACAAAAAGAATACCAAAAGGATCATTAGTTTTTAGAAGATAAGCCTATTTTTGCCCATCCTATCTGATAACTCTGCATTGGCATACTGCATGCATTTTGATATCAAGACTGAAGGTAGGGGAGAGGGTTGATTTATGGATTTAGGACTTACAGATATGGCAAATGAAACCATCATCATAGCAGAAATCACCAAGATACACAGAAGTGGGTATAGATTTCAAAGAGCAGTGATAATGGTACAAAATACTGGCAAAATGGTTATTCAAGAGTTGATCAAAGAGGTGTTAAGACCACACTCATCATGAAAGTAAATGAGTGAGAACTGATGGAAGCTTGATTATTAGCTCAGAAGATGTGCTGTAGGTCATGTCCACTGAATTTGTTAATTGGTAGTATGCTAATTGGTGAAAGGAGGTTTCACTCAGTAAAAGGAGATGTCTTGGGAAGCAAGACAAATGCTATGTGTTGATGAGTGAATGGTAGGTGTGGGAAGTAGATGTAAATGATTATTATAAATACAGATTTTTTTATAAAAATTGGGTAAGAAAGTATTGGACACAGCTAGGAGGTAAAATAAAATCAAGGGAAAATCATTGGTTTGTTTACAAGGGAATAAATATGAGCATATTTATTGGATTAGAAAAAGAGACAATATGGAGGAAGACTTTGATGGTGTCTAAGTTGGATATGACGACGACTTTACCAGGGTCTGAGGAGGAAATGACATAAGGCATAGTCACATGGATTACTATTTACATAGGTTATTGGTGATGTGGCTATACATAAGCTTTAATCTGGGGTATGGGAATTTATGGACAACTATTCCTCACCAATACAGTGTTCATAATTAATTTATCTTCTGTGAATAAAGGTGGCAAGTGCAGATGAAAAGAATTCAGAGAGAAATCAGAGACTCCAGCTGAATTAGGAAACAATGATTTTGTAATGATGCCAATTAGTAGAGGGATTTCTGTGTGTGTGTGTGTGTGTGTGTGTGTGTGTACTAAGCCCTGGCAATGGGATGAAAGGACACACATGATATTTACACAAATGTGAATTTGCTGAGCCTATTTGGTGAAAACATAGTGGTGCAAATGTGCTAGATGGTCTCAATAGAGAATTATTCAATGGATAAATAATTGGGTCCAAACTAGAGAGGAAAGAGAATAGTTCCAACAGAGAGTGACAAGTTGGAAGAATGGACAATGGTGGTCTTTAAGAATCTGAAGAGCAGAATTAGCAGAAAGGAGCTTTAGAAAGCTGAAGAAAATGGAGTTTGTAGTCAAAAAGGAAGATGCTATAGATTCTGAGCTGGCCTTCTCCCTGGTAATAAATTGAAACAAAGGCAAAGTCTTGGGTACTATATTTTCCAGGCATTTCAAAGGCTATTAGTTGTTGGCCGGGTATATATCATTACTTTATAGATATGTATTATGCACTTTACAAAGATCAGGTTAAGATTTTGATACATAGGCCTAGGAGTAAAAATAAATCCTCTGTTTCCAACACCTATTTGATTTTTAACTACTAAAAGCTCACCTAACTCTTCTCAATTTTAAATACTGTAATGGTAAAATGGAAGTAGCAAGAATAATGACCTTCTATGGTGAGTAATGAAAAAAATTAAGCTTTTTAAAATAGAAATCAACTGTATCATTTCATAGAGAACATCATAAACAGAAAGATAAAAAGGGAAGTCTATTCTCCCTTGCCCATTTGTAGCTCACTGAATAAACAGCCCTCCGCAGCCATTCTCCTTCCTTGGCTTAGTATGCAGGACAATTGATAATCACTAAGACACACAGAAGGAGTAGTTGCAGATGTTCACATTGATTTCACTAAGAGGTTATCGTGATTTTTCTGAAGTTCCTCATGCACTGAAATCTGAAGAGAATTTCAGAGAGATTACAAATAGGACATGATCCTATCATGATGATCCTATATGATCCATCAACATAGTCTCTCAACCACAATTGGGGAATTTCCTGAACACCAGGGGAAACAGGAGATTCCTTTATTATTTTTAAGAAAGAAGTTATTTCAACACTAAAAGATAATAAGAAAATTGACAGTGTTTCTCCAATAGTTCTCAAGAGACTTAGTGTGCATGTGTGTGTGTGTGTGTGTGTATATATATATATATATATATATATATATATATACATATAGATATTTTGAAGAGCAGAATTAGCAGAAAGGGTCTGATATATACATTTTATATATCTATATATATATCTATTTTATATATCTATATATCTATATACATATATACATATAGATATATATAGATATAGATATATAAATACATACATGTTTTTATATTTGAATAAACACCAAATCTATTTCAAGATGAAGATGGTCTAATTTTTTTACACATCCAAAAGTAATGGGGATCATAAAAGTAGAATTCAGGAATTTCTGACAGCATAGGAATCCAAGTAAATGTCTTACCCTAAAGGAGTAATAAAAATTTCTTATGTATCAGCCAGTGGTAGGGGTTTTAGTCTATCATGAGTTAGTTTTGATAAAGGTATGGAAAACTAAAACTGTGATGTCAGGAATTTTAGTTCATGAGGTGAGTTAAAAACAAAAGCAAAACCAAACACCACCAAGTAGGCCATGGTCTAAAAATGTTTTGGAGCCAATCATACATAGAAAACGTGGTTGTAATTTTAAAGCTAAATATTTTATAAAGAATAAACATCTAGGGGTTCCAGGGTGGCATAGTTGGTTAAGTGACCGACTCCTGGTTTTGGCTCAGGTCATAATGTCAGGGTCGTGGGATTGAGCCCTGTGTTGGGCTCCACGCTCAGCATAGAGTCTGCTGGGAATTCTCTCTCCCCTCTCTTTCTGCCCTTCCCCACCATGCTCTTTCTCCTTCTCTCTCTCCCTCTCTCTCTCAATCTCTCTAAAATAAATAAATAAATCCTTTTTAAAAAAGAATAAACATCTAAATAAACAAAGACTATGTGCAATAATATACTTTTAAAGATTTTTGGATTTTTCTAATATTTTTGACTCTGAAATAAATAACAAAATAAACTTGTTTTAATTTTCTTTCACATCAACAATTACTTTACTAAATCAACTTGGATTTTTCATTGAGCTGTTCAGTATTTTGTAGTATGGGTTGTGTTTCCTTGTGGACCACAAATGATACCAAGTGGAAATTTGCCTAATAACCCTTCTATTGTTTTGCAGGATTCAATTATAATCATAGATTTGGAAGATACCTTAGAGATCAGTCTAAACCAACTTCCTCATCTTTAAATTTTAAATAAAAAATTTGTTTGTAAAATAACCAAAACACTTGATTTTTTCCTAGCTTCTAGTTTGAAATTCTTATTATAGCCAAAGCCTGTTTCCCTGAAATGTAGGTGAATAACTAATAAGAGAGGTGGGAGAATAAATGAGGGAGAATGTTCACTCTCTGTTTTTCCAAATTGCTATTTACAGTTAAGGAACTTCATTGGTTTAGCTGAAAATACTTTGCATTTCTTGTGCAGCTAATAATTAGGTTGTAACATGACAATTTGAATCTTTGCAGAACAGAGAGGAGACTAGTCAGATTTAATAGGTGTTGAAAATGGAAGGTGGCTAGGCATGATTACTTCTCATGTTGGCAGATGGAGAAAGAGGGTGGGTGACTGGAATTGGGATTTGCATTCTTGGAGGAAGGGGGTTGCCTTGGCAGATAGCTGTAGTTTATATAGCTTTTTGCTTCTATAGTCTACAGCCTTTATTCTTGCCTTATTCTCACATTCTACTAGACCCAGGAGTCTAAATACTGGTGGTTTACAGTTGGAGAATCTGTGTTCTCATTTTGTGGCAGGTAGAAAGGATCCAAGAGTCATTCCATTCCTGGGGAAACACAGATGAGCAGGAATCAGTTTCCCGCTCTCTTCAAGACTCATTCTGGGTCCAACAAGTGACATTTTCCTGTGATGTAAGGTAACACAGTCCAAGCTCCCTCGATGTTTTCTAGGAAATATAACTTTTAAAATAATTCATATATTTATATTTTCAGTGATAATTATATTATTTTCAGAAAATGTGTGTGTATCTTGAGATGATATTTGAACCACAAATATTACTCCAAAAACAGCCAGATACATTTTCCTATATGCTTTCCCATATAAAATAAGGCTAAAGTTAAATATTGCTCCAAAGCAATCTATGTTGTAAGTGTTAAGGTATGGGTCTATTCCTTAAAGGATTTCTTCTTCATAGAGAGTATTAAGCTTTCTTCTTTAAACACCAGTGTTTTTCTCTTCATATTTGTAATCTGTCAGGGAACAATTTAATTGCCTTCATATAATCAACAGTGATTGGCTTTACCCATGGTGGTTACCATTATTCCAGGTTATTTTCCAGTGTTCTAGGATAATTTGTATTTGTCCTTTACAAATTATCTCATTACATTTCTTATGGTCACTATAATAACAAAATAAATCAAATGAATTTTCAGTGGTGCTATGATTAATTTTAAGGTTGGTGATATTTTTTAACACTTCCCAATGATGCAGATCACATGATGACAAAATGTTTTAGTTAGTAAATATGGATAAAATGCAACTTATTTTTACTATTACAGTACACATTTCTGTTTTCCCAAAATCTGTCAAGAGGAAAATTCAGACACTTCAGTTTTATTTATTTGCTAATAAGCTTAAATTAGCACATTTTTCCATACAAGTCAAATAACCATGAATTTAGGTTGAACTTAAAAACTAAAATGTCGTAGGTAGTAACAGTTGTCATAGTCACAAAGACTGAGTGCCTAGGTAATTTTATCACAGTGAAGATATAACAGGTTCATATTTTGTAAAGTAAGCTGACCTACTCTAACTTTTTTTAGAATATTTTAGGTGGAGGAGCCACAGAAGAATCCTGCCATTCAGAGTATTTCCCACTAGTGTTGGAAAACATTAGACCATTCCCTGTCTGGGAAAAAATATTTTGTTGATTCTGTATTTTACAAAATTTTGCCCCTTTATCACAGACAAATATGAACAAACATTTTAAAATGCCAAATGCAATGTTAGTCCTTTTCTAAATAGATTAACACAGGAATAGTCCAAATGATTGCAAGTCAAAAGGAACTGTGAGATTGCTAAAGAAAAACTGGCAACCAAAATGGTTATTTTTTTAAATATTTTATTTATTTATTTGTCAGAGAGAGAGGGAGAAAGCAGAAGCTGGCAGAATGGCAGGCAGAGGGAGAGAGAGAAGCAGGCTCCCTGCTGAGCAAGGATCCTGATGTGGGACTTGATCCCAGGACCCTGGGATCATGACCGGAACCAAAGGCAGCGGCTTAACCGACTGAGCCACCCAGGTGTCCCCAAAATGGTTATTCTTTACACCAATATATTATATACTATAATACACTATCCCAAATATGTATATATGTATCATAGTAATGTAGTTCTGGCCTCACAGACAACTTCCAGTCTTCATATTCTAACCATTGTTTGCTACACTGAACTAGAAAACATTCTTCAATGACCTCTTACAAATGATAACCATGATGGCAATTGAAGTCACTTTCAAAAATGCAAGCTTCAGACACAGATTTCTATAATAGTCATACATTTTGCAGCATAAAGTACTATGTACAGAATATTGTTAATGGTATTTTAAAGCATTTCTTGTAGATTTTATTTGATTTTTAAGAAATGAATATGTATTCTAGCAACCTTACTATTGTAGATAGTTGCTTTTTACTAGGTATTGACTGCTGCAAATATATAACCCTATATATTTGTTTTAAACTTTTCAAGCATTTAAGTGACTCCTCACGTGGCCTAGTTACCAAAATGTTTTGAAAGAAGAAAAATGTTATTTTTATTAGTATGTATTAGTGTTTGTGAGGTTCTATTTAAAATTTTTAAAGTGCAATGGGTGGTCAGATTATTTCTTGTGTGATTTTGGAAAGAAACTCATTTGTTTAAAATGAACTTAGATTTTATGGTTTTGTGAACTTATTAGTACTTTATAATTTAATTATTCTACATTAAAAATAAGACATTACACAGAAAAGTAAAGATAGTTTTACATGTTTTGAATACAAGGACAAATAAGGAATGAATTTTCATGTTTTAGTAAGGTGTTAGGATTGTCTCAGTACCATCACTAATGAGAAAAATACACGTATATTGGGTAAAATAAAATGTAGAACTAAAATTTTATTGTAGGAAATTTAGAGTCTTTGTAATTTACCATAGGCTAATAGAGATATTCAAAAGAGCACCCAATTAGGTTAATTAGATCTTGAATATGTATCAGATAGAACTTGAACTTGAAGAGACACCTATCTACAAGGTCACCTTCATGCTACCCTTACCTTATTTCTTTTTAAAGATTTATTTATTAATTTGAGGAACGGAGAGAGAGGTCATGCACACATGCAGTTAAGGAGAGAGGCAGAGGGAACGAATCTCAAGCAGACTCCCTGCTCTCTGCACAGAGCCTGACATGGGGTCCATCTCAGGATCCTGAGATCATGACCTGAGCTGAAACCAAGAGTTGGATGCATAACCAACTGAGACAACTAGCCCCCCTACCTTCTTATTAGCTTAAAATTTTCCATTATTGTCACTTAACTGTCACTGTTTTATCTTTACATATTCCTTTCAAATTATCACCATGTTTCAGAAAATTTAAAAAGCAACTTTTCAGATGCCTGGGCGGCTCAGACGGTTAAGCGTCTACCTTCAGCTCAGGTCACGATCTCTAGGTCCTGGGCTCCCGGCTCAGCAGGGAGTCTGCTTCTCCCTCTCCCTCTGCTTCTCCCCTTGCTTGTGCTCCCTGTCTGTCTCTCTCTCTCTCAAATGAATAAATAAATTCTTTTTTTAAAAGGCAACTTTTCTTTAGAAAACAGTTTGTTACCTTGCCATAATGAATAGAGAATGGAGTGGCAATTGTTGAAGGGGTGGTTATGGATAGTCCAGGTATTTCTAATATATAAATTGATTTTTAAAGACTCTTTTGAGTCAGATAATATAATTTGGGGAAGTACCTATTGCAGGTAAGAAGATTAATTTTATAAGCCTCCCTAAAGTTGGCATTTTTGTCATTTTATCAAACAAAAAACAAAACAAAACAGAAAAGTCCAGAAAGTTTAGGATTTGAAGTTATCAAACAGAAATCCAAGTAAAATGAATCAATTTCATAAAAAATATGTACAATACATTTTGTTAGGCCAATAAACGTTCAATGCATATTTGTTCAAACACCCAGAACTAATCTGATGTGGCAAAATTATTTAAAGCATTTCCTGAGTTTCCTTTATTTATTTAGTCAATATAATTGCATCATTCTTATCCCAAGCTTCCCATAAATTGACTAGTTTAATTTATTTAGTAATTTGACATACATCCTCTTACAGACTGATTTCTTTGGTGCTCAATCTCAGTCACAGGATTAAATAAGAAATGGCAATAAATACACAGGTTCATAAGTTTACTAAAGCTACAGCTTTCTAGGTCATACAATTGTGATATAAAGGAGTGATTTGTTAGTAACAAGCTTTTACATTTATAGACTATATTTCCTTAGCCACTTCTTGGAACTGAAGAATTCTAACTTAATTGCCCTCTTTAAATCAGATTTACTATAGTTATTTCCTTTGCAGCATTTCAAGAATAACCATATTATTCTCTAAGGGAATATCTAATGGAGTCTTTTAGTTTGGACCTTTCCTTTAGGCCCCACATGAAGAGGTCATCTCAGAAACTACTATTAGTTCCTCTCCAGAGGTCTTTACAATAGCCCTTCTTCCAATGCCAAGGGTGGGGGATGGAGCACAGGGGTAGAACCAAGGCTTACCAAATTCCAAGGTTTCATGCTTATGTAGTCATCTTTACACTACCTCATTAGATGGTTGATGTATAGTCAATTATAGATAGACAAAATGAGACTTACTAACACTTAAAGCCTCCCACAGTAGTATTCTAGAAACCAGTTTTTTCAAAAGATAAATATTCCTACCAAAATCTCACTTTTTATTACTGGAATGATACCTGGGTATTAGAAATAATGGGATAAAACTATAATTTTTGTTCTCTCCATTAAAATTTTGTTTTGAAAATTTATTACTTCTTTTAAATCATATATTGTTGTGACTTTAATTGATCAGATTCAATCCAAATAACCAAAATACTATAAATTCTCATCAGATTAGAAATTATCTAGTGTTTTTCACAGCTTCTCTTTGGGATCCAATGATCAATTTACCAAAATATAAGAGACTGTAACTCTTAGCTATATATCACTGTAACACATCCTACTTCTTATTACTTAATTTTGTGTTATTACTATATATCCTTAAATACAACTTTCTAGAGTATTTATTGACCATATAGATAACTAGACTATGATTTATTTTTCCTCAATGGATATTTCAAGGTCAAAATTTTTTCAAAAACTGTTTTAAAAAATTTATTTATTTTAGAGAGAGCATAAGTGGTGGGGGGAGGCATAGAGGAAGAGGGGCAAGCAGACTCCCTACTGAATGGGGAGCCTGACATGGGGCTCCATCCCAGGACCCTGAGATCATGACTTGTGCCAAAGGCAGATGCTTAACTGACTAAGCCACCCAGGCACCCCTGAATAACTTTTTAGAGTCAAACATGTAATCGTCCTACTATTTCTCTACATTTTTAGTAGAGGAATTTGTTTGCTCAAGAGAAAATTATCATTACTCAGAATAATTCTCTATTATAGTTTTCTTATGTATCTTTTGACCTCATCCTTGCCATGTCTTACTGCTACAACACACTGGCCTTCCTGTTGTTCTTCAGAAGTATTAGAGATTGTTGAGGAGGAAGACCTTCCTCTGCCCTGTGGTCCTTCTAGCTGGACTTAGAATCAAATTGACATGAGATAAACTAACAGGAGAGAATCAGATTTAATAGTATATGTACAGGGAATCCATACAGACATAACATTCCAAAGACAGTGCAACATGAAGCTTACATGAATTCAGGTAAGGGGTAGGGTCTGAGAATATAAAAGGAAGCAAGGCCATTAGCTGAAGGTGAAGGGACTTGTTTTGAAAATAAAGGTTGCCTTAGTATGCAGATAAGTCTCTTAGGTAAAGGAAGTCTCTGTTAATAGCTCTTTTCTCCTTTCCAGTGTAAATTTAGGCAGCAGAGGACCAGAAGAGAGTTTTCCCTGCACTACCAGATTTTGATTACTTTTAAGTCAAAATGATATTCATGTGAAGTGACTCAATTTGGGACAGTCCACCCTTGGCCCCTACGGTATTTACCTGATACTGTTGAAGGGCCTCTACACTTCCTTTGCCCCTGCCTGGAATTATCAATCATATAATATCTATATGGCTGGCTCCTTCACCTGCTCAAGATTTTTGCTCAGACAGTAATCTTTTCAGGGAGGTCTGCTATGACTTCATTTAAAGTTGTATATTCTAATTGCCACAAACCATTTCCCTTTCCCTTGTCTAATTAATTTTATGCCATAGTACTTATCACCATATTAATACTTTATATATATATATAGTATTTTTGAACGTTTAAATTTTCTTTCTTTATTATTGCAATATAATTGACATATAACATATTTTATTAGTTTTAGGTATAAGCATAATGATTTGATACATGTATATGTTACAAAATGATTAGCACAGTAAGGTTAGTTAACTGTGACTTTTTTTTCTCATGATAAGAAATTTAGGATCTACCTATTTAGCAATTTCAAATATACAATACAGTGTTGTTAATTATAGTCACCATGTTGTACATTACATCCCCAGGGCTTACTAATCTTATAACTGGAAGTTTGTACTTTTGATCACTTTGACTCATTCTCTCTTCTACTGTCCCTTGTCTGTGGCAACTACCAATCTGTTCTCTGCATCTGTGATGTAAGCCGTCTGCTGGAGCTGGACTCCGGCACATCTGTGAATTTGTTTGTTTTGATTCCACATATAAGTAAGATTATACAATATTTCATTTAACACGATGCCCTCAGTATCCATCCATGTTGTCACAAATGTCAGAATTTCATTTTTAATGGCGAAATAATATTCCTGTGTGTGTGTGTGAAATTTTCTTTACATTTTTTAAATTATTTTTTTATATTTCCCCCAGTTATAAGCTAAATATTATGAAGGATATTTTTTCTCTTTGTTTGTTAGTGTATCTCCAGTGTCTAGAATAGTTCCAAGTGAGCAGCAGGCACATAACTATTGAATGCATTCATTCTTTATTGACATAATTTTCTCAAGTCTTCAAAGATTTAAAATTGTCTTTATCAGTAAAAAAAATGCACATGTTCAGTTCACTCAAAAAAGTATTTTTTTAACATACTTTCTATGTGCCAAGCCTTTTGTCAGACTTGTTGGTTCAAGAGAATAAAGTGCAGGTTCTTTGCTGCAAGAGCTTCCTTCTGATTGTAATTCAATGACATTAATAAACCATCAAGGTCAGTCACTGTAATGGAAGTTGTAGAGCAGGGAGAAGCATACCTAAGATGACATGAAAATAGGAATCAACTTGTAATCATGTGAACCTATTTAAATTCCTTAACATCACTCTATCATTGGTCCTCACCTATAAAATAAGGATAAAACCTTCCTTGTGGTATTCTGTGGGGAACAACTCTGGAAATAAATATAGATCAGCTGCCTCTGGTTGGCATGTGGTAGACACACATTTAAAATTAATCTATTCCCTCTGTATTACTGGGTTCTACCTAATAACTTTTCAGCGTTCATATCAAATGGTAAAAATAAGTAGTCACATGGAAGTATAAAAATTCAAGATTGGAGTAATATTGTAGATAAGCTAAAATCTGATAGGCAAGGAATCATTTCAGTCTTTTAAATTAATTAAAATTATATTTTTTTCTAGTGGTATATATAATAGATCAGAAATGAGGAAATGGAAGAAGAGATACCAGTTAACTTATGCTAATATGTCACAAGAATACTAATGCTGATTTTAGGAGATTAAAAAATGAACTTGTGGGAGATATATTATAAGTGTAGAATCTGCTAAACTTGGAAAATTATTACGTATATTGATGGGGATGAAAAAGGAGAAATCAGAAATGACCCCAGGGCCTTGATTATGAACAGAGGCATCAATGAAAGCAGAGAAGATTAGAAATATTTACTGGCTATGGGGTGAATGGTGAAGAGACATGATGAATATAATTTGAATATAATTGTAAATATAATGAATTCGAAATAGATAGTAGACTGTTCTTTCATGCAAGCAGAGAAAGAAGGTTAGAGGCCACATGTAGGTCTTTGGGGTACACTGGAAGATAAAGAAGAAGAGATTTAAAAGAACAAGTAAGAAATTGTCAAGAATAAACACATTTATAGAATTATCTAGAAGGACATAGACAGCAACAAGGGTAATTAGTAATTCTACAGGAACAAATTTAAGAATGAAGGGATTTTCCAAACAGGATTTCCTCAAAGGTAGGAAGGAAGTAAAGAAGGGAGGGAGGAAGGAAAAGGAAAGATAAAGCTATAAACATTATGCATAGGAAGGGACCCCAATATAAAGGGAAACATTATCTTGGAATCTTTGAATGCCTTGATGGTGGAAAATTGGCTGCAGAGAATAGGAGGCCTAGAGAAGTCTGGGAGCTTGTAGAACATGAGTAAGATTATGGATTGCTACTAGAAGAGTGATTGACAAGGTATTGAGAGTTGGGGAAAGGCCCTGTGAACCCCCAAGTAAGTTCTTTAACACAAATTCATAGTAGTGTCAGTCAGCTCAACTTGACTGTTTGGAAGCATAAAAATATATGGTTGGTAGGTTTTCAGGAACAGAGAACTGGCAAGGAGTGAATTAATTGTCTTTTAGGGTGGTAATATTATTGAGTAGGAACAAGCCTAGGTATATGAGGCAGTGGAGAAGAATTTGAGGACTAAATGAGACTATCATGGAATGCATTGAAATCACAACTTTTCCTCAACATTTAAGTAGCTATGCAATTGTCTCTTCCATTTACTTCTCAGACTCCTGTAAAATGCAAGCACTTCACCTCAGATGAAGGGATGTACCCTCTTTATGCAAAGAGAAGCAGAAGGAATGGTATCATTAATAATTCTTATGATTGATTCACAGTCATTTGGGGGTACATAGATGTATCAAATGTTGGCATGCCTATCAAAAACAACATGGTAGTGTAAAAGCTTGTGCAAAAGAAATGACAGTTAAAAAATTTAAAATAAGCAAAGAGGCAAGATTGCACCATTGAGAATGACCAATTTTAATTTATTGACAAATTTTAATTTATCATACAGTAATTCTTAATTAAGTATGACTTTTAGATACCCCACTAACAAATTTTAAAGCAATTCAAATAGTTTGCATTTTTATCAATTCCTCATAGAAAAATAGAATTTTCTTTTTTATTGTATATTTGTATTTTAGCTTCCTCAGTTAATGCTCACATAACTATTTTGGTATCAGTTGTATTTCCTATATTTAAAATTTCCATTATATATGAATTTGGGAAAGATTTAAAAATCAAAAGGAATAAAAAGATTTTAAAATACTTACCTAAAGTTACTTTCTATATTTTCTAAAATTTTTGTATAGATAATTTGATTTTAAAAATTGGATTGTAACCATACTACATATAGAAGCCTAAATATATTTTTTCTTTGCCAACTTTTAGCTATTTTTTGTTTAGAATGCGATAATTACATTCTTTGTTAATAATTATACAATTTTTAAAGTTAATATTTATTTTTACTGCATAAGAACAACCTAGTGGATATAGTGACTTCTTTTTCCTCTTTCATTGCTAGCTTTGGACTGCTTTAATTCTCATAGACGATAAAAATAAACCAAGAGAGAAGTGTTAGCAGCAGTCTGTTCCAGTTGCTTCAGACCCCAACCAATCTACTTAGGACCCCAGGAGAACAAACACCTATTCTGTCATCATCCTAAATTTCTTTCCTGAATTCAGGGCTTCTTGGGGGGAAACAACTAAACCTTCCTTGAACACCTCTTTCATTTTTTGGACAAAGAAATCGACAAAGAAAATGGATACTCAGAAAATGTTGGTATTTTATTTAAATTTGTCTTTAATGGAATTTGTCAAGCAGAATCTATACTAAGAAAGATCTGAAAAGATTAAGAATATGAACAATTGATCAAACATAGGAAAAAAATAACTTTCTTGATTTCATGTCACAGTCTAAATGTACACTTCCCAAGCAGTATCCATATGGCTCTGAATTCTTTAGCAGCTTTTACTAATGTCAGTCAGTCAATAAGCATTTCCTGAAGACATCTTTGGGATGTGGTGCTTTGCTAGGAACCTGTATCTTTTCTCCTGATAAATCCGAAAAATAATTTAGTGAGAAATGCAAACTAGCTTCACACTTAAACTCCCACTGTATAAGGTAGAGGAAGAAGAGAAGAATGACAACCTGTATCAGTTTTTTAAATTTTTATTTATTTTTATTTTAAGATTTTATTTATTTATTTGACAGAGAGAGACACAGCAAGAGAGGGAACACAAGCAGGGGGAGTGAGAGGGAGAAGCAGATTTCTCGCCAAGCAGGGAGCCCGGTCAGGGGATCTGGGGCTCCAGGGCTGGATCCCAGGACCCTGGGATCATGACCTGAGTCGAAGGTAGATGCTTAACGACTGAGCCACCCAGGGACTGCAGTTTTTTAAAATCTTTATATCCGAACAGTGACCACAGAAAATCTTGGACCAGAACTGCTCTAGGACTTTCGTGAACCCTAAGCACTTTGCCTTCCTGGTTCCACTTCTCCATTAAATAAATATTTGAAGTTATATGTTAAGCCTGTGTTGGTATAAAGACAAATGTATTAATGATAAATATTAAACATTTTCTACTTAAGAGTACAGATTTTCTTCTCAGTGCAAAAGAAATTAAAACGTGGGCTGTTAAAAAGTAGTGTGGGCCTTTTCTCAGTACTGTGACTAATGGGTCAACTTCCCCTGCTTTAGAACAAGTTACAAACCAATTAACTTCTTGCCTCCCCCCTTTGAAATCATTTAATGCTTCTGGGTATTAAAGATGTGGGGTCTATTGAAGCTGTTAATGTTGGCTGCATTTGCTGGATCTATTTGGATGATTCCGTTTTTTGTTTTGTTTTGTTTTGTTTTTTAATCTTATTTTCTCAAAGTGAAATGGACACGAAATAGGATGTGGAAGTCACCTCAAGTGTGTTATTTAAAGATGTATATGTAAACCTAAACTTGCTAATGATTATTCTTTTGTGTCTTCTTTGCAAATGACAACAGTTGTTCACTGTGTCATCAAAGGATTTTACAAGTATGAGAGCCATTGCTCCAGTCTGTGAAATGGGCTCTAAGGACTACTTGATGTTCAGTTACACCTGGGATGTTATTTGCAAGATAGATTCCTACCATCAAATCAGGGTTCCTCAGAGTGGAGTCCAGGAACTTTATTTTAACAATATCTTTAGGTGATTCTTATGGATTTAAAATGTGAGACCCAGAAGTTTAGTAATAAAATCTCTTGAAAGTCTGAGATTTTATGATTTTAAGATCAAAACCTGTAAAAAAAAATGAAGTGTATACTGAGGTAATTTAGGATTACTGAGGTAATATTTAGGATTTTAGACTTGTTTTACCTATTGAATATGAAAGGGAAGTAACTTCCTTTGTTTCCCCCTTTATTTTTGCTGTTGAAGGCAGGAGAATTGCTTCTCAGTCACATGTGTAGCCTAATCGAGTGCTAACAGAGAGGTTTCCTCAGAGGTTTGATTGTACACAGGGATGCTACTTCTTAGATGCCTGTGGTGTTGATGGCCTGCATGTTGCCTTGATCTAGGGCCTCTGGGATTCATTCAGTGCTTTGATGATGCACTAAATGGCACCTAATGCTTTGTAAGAGTTCAGAAATCCTCCTTGTTATTTAATTCATTCCCAGTGAGTGACTTTGGAGTAGGGGAGACTAGAGTTTATCCTGCTGGTATTCACTTACTTGTGCAAATAGACATTAAAAAAAAAAAATACTATCTCCATGAGAACACATACTGGGAAGGCCTTACTGATACATTTTCATTTTTTACAAAAATATTTTTTTGTTTGTTTCTAAAGAAAGATTCAGTTTTTACTGATTAGCATAATATACGCCTGTAGAAAATTTGGAAACACAAACAGGTAAAGATGATATTAGACAACTATAAGATCTTAACACTTAGCCCTATCCATTATTAACACTTTAGTACTCTCCTTTCTGAAGGTCTGTGATGCATTACAAACCCACACACATAGTCACCTAGTTGAGACTCACTGTATTTACAATGTTATCCCTTTTAAAATAATATAAAATCATTTGAAAATATTTGCATCAGTTGCATAATATTCTATCTTATGGATTCACATTATAATTACACATTACCGTTATAGAAAATTCAGGGTCTTTCTGTCTCTGCTCCATTGTGGATACATATTGAACTGTATTTTTCATTATTTCCTTAGGAAGATGAACTAATTAACATTACACTTGCTGAAAATAAGGTATTTTTTTAAATTACTGGTACATGTTATAAAATCAGTTTTTATAAATAACCTTTCATTTTTATTGCAAAACTAACAAACATTAGTCTTGAGTGGAAACACTTGTAAAGTCTCTTGACATTTGAGATATTTGATTCAATGACTGAAAAAAATTATATGGTGGTACAATCTATGGCAATGACTAATTGGAATACTGAGGAGGAAAAGAAAGTAATATTTCAAAATGTCCACCATCTTATTAGTATGACAATATGGCTTTAGAAAGCCGTATAGTAAAGAAACTCATTAGATTACCAATAATTAAGAAGCTAGGGGTAAGCATACTGGAAGAACTTTACAGAAATAGGAAAGACTGAAGAGTAAAGAGAAAATTTTAAAAAAAAGAAAGAAAGAAAAGATTTGAAAAGAAAAGAGACTTATAAATCTTAGGCCAGTAGAAAGATTTGAATTTATCAAGTATTGTGAAGGTAGATACATAGTGTGTTGTGGCAGAATAATAATGACTCTTAGATAACTACCATTTAGATATAGTGTAATCATGAAAGACTTCAAAGATAAAACTGGAATAAGAATTTAAGCCTCCACCCTTAGCTTCATAACAAAAGGAAAAAAATTTTTTCCTAAGATTTTATTTATTTATTTGAGAGACAGAGAGCATGAGTGAAGGGAGGGGTTGAGGGAGAGAGAAGCAGACTCCCCACTGAGCAGGGAGCCCTGATGTAACATGGGACTCAGTCCCAGAGCCCTGAGATCATGACCTGAGCTGAAGGCAGATACTTAACTGACTGAGACACCCAGGCACGGCAGGGGAAAGAAAAAGTTTTAATTAGGTGCTTATGTATTCCAAAATAGAGAAAAGAAAGGAAAATTTTAGGAAGGGAAGAAGTTCATTAAAAAAAAAGGTCAATATTAGGAAGTTAGCTATGACTAAGTCTTTCTAAGACTCCGTTTTCTGAGAAGCTGAATAAAGAGAATAGACATAATTTAACATTACCCAGAGGAGGTAATTTTGAAGCTCTGTTTGTATTAAGTACCAGTTTTTATACTATCAGGAGAATGACTCATTAATTGCACCACCATGATCCCAGGAATTTCAGTCCCTGAACCCTATTAGTTTAGTAAACTGGACAATTTCAACACAGGTACCTAGGATCTTTGCTTGTTGGGGCTATATGGGAAGAAAATGTTTTATCTAACTTTCTAGGTTATTTTGGCTGGTCTTTTCATTACATCGACACAAGACAGATTAACAGGAGAAAAACAAGTTTAATTACATATGTTCCGGATCCCCATAAAAAAATATGGGACCTAAGGACAAGTCAGCCAGTTGAAGCTTACATACCATCCTGAGCTAAGAAATGAGGGAGGGGCCTAGGGACTCAAAGGGGAGGAGGGTAATTCACAGGACATTAAGGAGAGCAGATGTCTGGTAATTAGATACTTGCTCTGCTATGTAGGTAGGTCTTTCAGATAAAAAGTTATTTCTGGTTAACAGGTCTCTTTTTGGGTGAGCCCTCCCCCCCCATCTAAATTATTTTAGGCAGTTAAGGGAAAGATAAAAGTTTTTCTTGAGTCTGCTGAGTCTTGACTGCTTTCAGCTAAAAATAATTCATACGCCAAAGTGCCGTATTATGGGGTCATATATGTTGCTCCCTTTCAGTCCCACCTTTGAAACTTTCTCAAGAAGTTTCACAGTCCAGAATTTGAGTTGGTAGGCTGCTATACCTCACTGAAATAATCTCTCAGTCCTTAGCCCTAAGAATAGATCAGTTCAGTTAAACAATTGTGTCTCCTTTTAGGAGGCAGTGATGCAGGTGGGCTCCCAAAGATAGGCCTATCGTGCAAGGAATCAGGTATTTAATAAGAAGTATTTCTATGGAAACAAAAGAAAAACAATGGGTAAGAAATGGAGCAGACTGTAATCTAAGTTTCTGGGTTATGAATGCAACCAGTCAAGGTCTAGCTTGGAGGGTTTTTAGAGTCAGAACAGGCAGAGGCAATCTGATAGATTTCCCTGATTTGTAGTTTGACTGTCTCTGATAATCTTTTGAAGGGTTCATACAGCAATAGTCATAAAGATTTCCCATATATGGGCTATTGTGGTGATTTCTCTGAAATTTGTATCGAGTTGCCCAACTTCAGCTTGCATGGCTTTGGAAAAAGGGCAGCTTTAGTTATCAATGACTCCAAGTCAGAGGGGTAGAAAAAAATTGGAAATGTAAGTTTGAAGAGTTTTAGCCAAATATCAAGGATATTAGAAGAATTTAGGATCCAGTCCATTGTAGAGATGGAACCTCAAAGACAGTTAACAGCACTAGGATCTGATAGCTACAAAGGTATATTACTGAAACATAATTTTTCTCTCTGCCATCACCTGCATATTTATCAAGGATAACCACAGTGAGATTAATACGTTTGCAATTTAAATCTAGTTTTGATACATTTGGCCTGATTATTTACATAAGCAGTAAGACTAGTAATTGACCATATATCTTTCAGTCTCCTTTGCTGGAACTTTTCAGAAGGAATCTCAGATTGGACTTTTAAAAGCCTCTTCAGGCTAAGAAATCAAGCCAAGGATTCCCCATCAGACTTTGCCTGCAGTATCTACAGATTTGGGTGAATTCCTCCTGTCTTCTTGAGGTCCCCTGAATATCCTGAGTTTTCTGTCCTTGCTCGAAGTGACCTTCCTTACTCGCCTGGTAAATCGTTGGGAACCCTGTAAACAAGGTACCAGCACAATATTTCCAAGGGGCTTTATTGGCTCCATAAAGTCAACCTTGGTTCCTTAAAGCTGTCTGGTTATATCTGAGTATGCATGTCTCTCAGACATTCAGTCAAAGCCTTAGTAATATAACCTATGTTTCTAATTGTGTCCTTTTAAGAGGAAAACAGAGTCTCATTGAACTTCTGCAAACAACAAACCGTACTGCCATAAAAAGAATACTCAAGGTTTTTCCAATTCTGGAGGGATCAGGCAGAGAGAAAAAGTAAGTGTTTCATCTTTGTTTACAAAGGTGTATTTCACCAATTTGTTGTAGGCCGTAGTAAGAGAAAAAAAAAACTTTCATTAAATCTGGAAAAGCAAAACATTAAAGAACAAGCAAGATCGTAAAAAGAATCGTAATCATCTTTCTCAGTTCATACAGTCCCATGTAATTAATACTTGGTCTTCTTGAATCCAGTTTTCTCATTAGCTCTGGAAATTCAGTTTTATGATCTTAAAGTTATTAGGAACCTGTATTCTAGAGTGCTTTCCTTGAGTTTCCTTGAAGATGAAGCACTTTTGCAAACATTTTTGCAAAAGCTCAGGGTAAAACAATAAGCGTCTGTTAATGACAAGACTTCAAAATGACCGTGAATAAAGACCTGATGAGAGTTTACAGCAAGGCAATCGATGAGAAAATTTGCTTATTTCTACAACACAAAACGTTTTAAGATAATGACTGGAATTATGACTGATAACATTATATCAGGATATATTAGATTTTTAGGGGTTTCATATAGTTTGTAGAACAATACAACATGAAGAGGGAGAACACTTGGTCAAATTGGATCATAGGAAACAATTACCCATCTAACCATAGTGACAATTAAAGACTTTAAAGGCAAACACAGAAAATTAAATAGTTTTAAAAACAAACTAAAAAACCAACCTTTACTCTTTTAATAAAGACTCAACTTTCTTAAGTAATCAAAGACCTGACACAGACACAGGAGATTGTTTTGATTAAACACAAATCCCTGTTCTTTTAGGCAGATTACTTTATAATATAAAGGAAAAACTTATAATTTCTTATAAAGAGCAGAGCAATAGTCCAAGAAGACTTTGTCCTTTTAAGAGAGAGAAAAAAAAACAAGTTTTAATTTTGTACCAGTGCACTTTTGATATTAAAATTCATTTAACTTAATTAAGTTTGTTTTAATCATAGCCAGCTTGACCGCACATTAATATTCCTTTCTGAAGATTCCTTTTTCATAAACCTTCCATAACTTTCTTTTTTACATTCAGATTTTGTCTTATGTCTTTTCTCTTTCTCGCTTTAAAATAATTATCATCTCTTTAGGCAAAATTATTTTCTTTTCCCTTGACAAAAGTGTATTTTTTCATCTCATACCTCTTCTTATCAAAACACATCTAACTTGGCTTACATACAGAATTGTTTCCCTTATCTTTTTCAGTTGTTTTGACTACATTTGTTAATTAGAATTCTCAACCTTTAGAAACTTTGACTAAAAAGTAAGCAACTGTAAACTGTCTGTTACACCAGCATTCTTCACACTGGCACATTTATGCATGTATTTCATATTTTCTAGACATACATGACTCCTAATAGTATATATTTTATTTTCAATGTGGCATGCATGTTTACTAATAGACCCAAAGATCCTTTAGTTCTTCTGCAAAAGGAAGCCAAAAGGAGATAAATTTATGTTCAGTAATTAATATTTCAGTATTTTATCTTATTCGGAAATGATCTGAATAATTGACAAACTTATCATCTAGCTTAATTTAACAAAACTTAAAGGTTTCAGGCTACCAAAAAGATTTAGGGAAACTATTTGAAAAAGTTCACCTAAAGACTTTGTATTCTATTTATATCTATGTAAATCATTTGCTCTTAACAATTACATTTAGATTATTCATGAAAACTTCATGGGACATTAGACAAAGTCAGCCATCATCCAGGCACTTTTTCTTACAGACAAATTTTTGTAAGAGATCTAATATAAACTTACTGGACTAGTAAATCCAGGCAGAAAAATGCCATATGTCTGCATTATATAGTCAGTGTTGATAACTCTAAAGTCATACCTATTTTAATTAAACTAGTGAATGTAAACTAGCTTTAATATTAAATATCTTTCCAGGTAATATGAACATGAAATGCATTTGGTCTACTTCCTATTTCTGAGAACCTTAGGAACACAAATTTATAAGTCCTTAATTTTAAGCCAATTAAATAGAACTCTTTACAAGTTAATTTTGGCAATATCATCTGAAGGTAGAAAAATATTACTTGGTGAACATACGTAGACATACATAAACATACAAACATACACAGAAATCTCATAGCTTTCATTCCAAAACTTTAGCCATGAATCTGGTACAACACTTAACTAGTTTTAAATACTTGTGTCTGTGGCAGATAGAACAATTTAGAGTTACCTGCTTAAAAACTTTATGGTAGTATTTATGGAAAAGACTTTTAAAATTTGTATTTGTCCCTGACAAGTAATCTATACGTAGACTGTGGTCTAGAGTTTGAGCAAGAGAGCCTTTCTAACAATTGTATTTTAAAAGAATCCCTCCACACCACTTTTTTTCTTTTTCAATCATAGGAATTGGGGATAGTCTAATTAAGAGTTAGCATTTACATTTCAAAGGCACAGGGAAAGACTGCAAGTTCTTCCAAGAAGCATTCTGGTTTCTTAAAGCCAATATTGTAAGCCTTTATTTGAGATAAATAGGGGAGGTTTTAGGATCGGTAACAAGAAATAAGTGAATGTCGAATTGTCTCTGGAGCTGCAGTTTTTGTTTTGCAAACATTTATAAGGTAAGGACCCTTGCTCCCAATTCCTCAAATAATTGGGTTGTAATTCAAATGACATCATAGGTTAGTCTACCCATAAATCCTTTTAAAGGGAGTTTAAAAGGTTTTTCTTTCCTTCTGGGTACATAGTTTTATTTTAGTTTAGGAAAGGAGGCCAAATTAAAAAAAAAAATCCTATCAGGCTCTGAATATCAGCTTCTAATCTGGCCAATCTCCAACCACAGAGCTATTAAAAAAAAAAACAAGCAAAAACAAAAAATGTCTTTTAAATATCTTGCTAATTTTCGGGGCACCTGTATAGCTCACTCAGTTAAGTGTCTGACTCTTGGTTTCAGGTCAGATCATGATCTCAGCTTCCTGAGATAGAGCCCCTCCTGTTATTGCACTCAGCAGGGAGCCAGCTTTAGATTCCCTCTGCCCCTCCCCCTGACACACGCTCATGCTCAATAAATAAATAAATAAATAAATAAATAAATAAATAAATATCTTGTCAGTTTTCAGCCAGAACAAGCAGCAGACATTTTCAGGATATAAAGCAATATGCCTTGTAAAGTCTGTATAAAGCATTTTAGCAAAGGCCTTTCTGAATATACAATTCAATTTTAGATTGATTCATTTTAGGGGGAAAAGGCTCTCTATCAGCCCCTGAACATCAGCCTTCAACTGATCACTTGTAGGAGGACCTAAAGAAATTCTGGTCATCTATTTTTTTTTTTTTTTTTTGCCAGGGGCTGTCTGGTTTGTCTGAGAACTGAAGTACAATCATGGGAGGGAATAACACTTGTTAGCAGCCAGTCAAGGTCTCTGTGAGTGAGGTTGTAAATGGACACCAGTCGTTCTAATCTCTCTCTAAATTTGGTAAGATCTTCTGAAAAGTGGAGGTAAAGAAGCTTAATAATTTAAAAGATCCGCTGCTGTCTAAGGGACATGAATTCTTTGGGTGGGGTTTTAGTATATATCTGCAAAAAGACATTGTATAAGAAGGCCTGCCGGAAGGTGTGGGAGCTTGATTATAGAACCCAGCAAAATAAGCTTATGTCTGAGCCTTATTAGCCATCCTGGGTGCTTCTGTTAAATTTATTTCCTGGTTGTTTAGTATTTACATGAATAAGCCATGTACCATGGAGTGCTCTCTGGAAATCTTGCAGGGAAAGGAAAACTGAAAGTGGCAAGGGGCTATTTAAGGATTTTCTGAAGAAAGTGGAGGATTTGGGGGAGCTAAGGTAATTTGCTGAAGAGATAGGGCCAGATTTTACAAGTGAGAATTTACATTGGACGTGGAGCTTAATTTTTGTTCTAAATGTAATTTCTGTCCTTTCATCTTGTTAGAGATTATATGTATACTTATTAGTATCTACTTTTTAATTTGGCCTTTCTGATGCCTGCTGGTCAGGTCCAGGGACCCAGAGGTGGTCCTGCAGGACCAGCCAAGAGGGTCCTTGGCTTTCTGTAGAATGGAAATCAAATGCAAGCCAGCAGGTTGTAAGAGCAGAATTTATGGAAGACATAGAGAGGGTGGATACATACGGAGCATCTGGGAGACTTGGAAAGGAAAAGGAGCATGAGTCTTGTCTTTGTTTGGGTCTGGGGGTTTTTAGCGAGGATTGTGGTCTGGTCTTCTTGTCCTCTCAGGCATCTAGGAACAGGATAAAACAAAGACAAGGCCCCAGGTATTATTTTGTGGATTCAGGAAGATCTTGGCAAATTGACATGTCTAGCTCCAGTGGTCTGGAATCTGCATATGATAGTTTCTCCAGGTCATTCTCACCTGGTCCTTCCTTAGATGTTATCTATTTTAAAGAAATCACTAACTCCTTGTCCTTTACAAGGAGTACATACGCTATTTGCATTACAAGGCATGTGTAAAGTGGGGTGGGCACGCAGGTGCTAGCAACAATAGAAGCAGGAAAAGGAATAAAACTAGATTTTTATGAAATCCTTCAGTTTCCCAATCTCATTTCCATAAGTACCAATAGACAATTGTTTAAAATAAGATCTCTCTAAAACAAACAAAAATTAATATAGAAGTTTGTCCAGTTCAAAGGATCCATCATTTGCCCATCAATGAATAAGATCTTATTTTAATCTCAACGGCAATTCAGACTAATTAGCCTTTTCACAGCTTAACCATGGATGCAAGGGCCATCTCCAAAGGATAGTGTAAATGATGCAGCTTTCACAAGATCCAGAAAGTTTCCTTCCAGAGTTAGTTTCAAAAGCAAAGACTTCATTGTCACAGGTGCTAAGAATGGTTTAGTGCAGGTGGTATCTCTGGTTTCTCACAAGGATATGAGACACCACCAATCGCAGACTCTTTGATCTGTGACTACTGGAATGGAACTTTTACAGCGCTAACAAAATAATGAAGGATGGAACAACAAATGTCCTTTCTGGACTTGGACCACCTATGACAGACTACCCTGAGAACAGGCACAGTTAAACAAAGAGAATATTGCCTAAGACCCAGCTCTCTGTTTGGATCTGCAGCCTAGACCAGTGTTCACCAGGTGAGCACAAGTACGTGAATCCTCTGGTTGGTGGAGACTGGAAAGAATGATGTCACTGGTCACAAAGCCAAGCTCCAAGGGCATAGAAGAAGAGGAAAGGGAACTTCATCCCCGTTGTTGTTGTTGTTGTTGTTGTTGTTGTTGTTTCTAAATATGCACATTAACAGCTTTAGCTAAGCCTTGGATCTATAAGAGCCAAACTAAAAGCTAAGAGGGTTGTGCTGCTGGGTTGGGGATTGTGTGGAGTTTTAGAGTACTTTGTTAATGGATTTTTTTTTTTTTTTGAGGTTGGCAGATGACTTAGTGTCCATCCTAGCCATGCAGTTGATGTAGTTTTTTAATTTTGGTGAGGTCCGGAGCCAACGGCTGAGAAAGAATTCTTGAGGCATCTTTGGTGCAAAAAGGTGATTTTATTAAAGCATGGGGACAGGACCTGTGGGCAGAATGAGCTGCTGCACAGAGGTTGTGAGGGGTGACTGAGTATATACTGGGGAGTTGAGGGAGGTAAGGAAAAAGGGAGGTGTCCAAAAGGACTTGATATGCTAAAGAAGACTCTCAGGATACTGGATGTATTACTAATGTCAAATTAAGGTCCTTTTCCCTTCTAGTAAGGCATTAACATTAAGACAGTTGGGGGCTTCCTGAAGGGATGTGAATGTTACCCTCTGCCCGCCTCAAGTATTTGTCAATGGGCTGCAGGTTATAAGGAAATTTAATTTTACCTACATTTCCTTTCTTTGTTTCCCCCATCGCTGTAGATGGGTGGATGATGTTAGGGCTCCAGGAATTGGAGTCTGTATGTCTTTAGAAGTTAGGTTATGGATGAGAATGCTTTTTCCTTGTGAATTGCTAAGACATCTGTAAACTGATAGAGGCTCATGTCTTACAGGGCTGTGGTTTCTATTTGATAGCTATTTGCTTTCCCTTTCCTTAGTTTTAGGGCAGCCAGGAATGCCTGAGGAATGTCACACGGATGGATCCCACTGGGAGCGCTTGTGTGTGTGTGTGTGTGTGTGTGTGTGTGTGTGTGTGCGCGCGCGCGCGCGCGCATTTGTTGGTGGGGGGAGGGGGTTTGCAAGGTGTCAGCTTGTGCTTTGCCCTCAACTTGCCTTCTGCTTCCTCGTCACTGTGACCAACTTGTCCTAACACAGAAATCTTTGAGTTAGGTGGCAAGTGCTCTAACAGCTCTTAAGTGCTCAACCCATGCCCACCCATTTCTTTTTTTAGCTCTGGCTTCTAAGATGTCCCTTGGCAATAACCTTTACCTCGTGTGCACATTCAAAAAAAAAAAAAAAGATTTTATTTACTTATCTGAGAAAGACAGAGACAGAGAGACCAAGCACAAGTAGCGGGGAGGGGCAGAGGGAAAGGGAGAAGCAGACTCCCCCACCCTGAACAGGGAGCCCAACTGGATGCAAGGCTCAATCCCAGGACCCTGAGACCATGACCTGAGCCAAAGGGAGACGCTTAACCAACTGAGCCACCCAGGCACCCCACCTCATGTACACATTAGCTCATAGCAAAGTTTGTCTAAATAGACGCAGGTCTTGTGAGAAATATGAACACATCAGTCTGTGTGACCAGCTCGAATAGCAGGCTTATCAGTCACTGATGCCTGCATTCTATCCTATGGTATTCCTCCTATGACAAATGTCACAACAGAAGGGGGCAACAAAAAACAGTGATCACCCCCGGGAAGAAAAAGATCAATACAAACCAAGAATACTTGAATCAAATCTTCACCAGAGTCACTACAGCCAAGGAACTGGTTCCACAGATACTTTCTTCTGCAAAACTACATTTAGAAAAGGAAAAAGGACTCACTACTCTAGCTCCCACTGGGCCCTGCAGGTGGAGATCCAAGAGACTGACCTGGTCAAAATTCTTACTTTCTTGTCAGAAGCATCTCTCAGCTACAGAAGCCCTAGAGCAAGTGGTGTCCAGCCAGTGAGGTTTGTCCATGTGAGTTTCCAACTGTAGGAGAGAAAGAATGTTTCCTTTATTCTTCTAGATTCTTTTGGCTGGTCCTTTAATTAAATTGACATAAGACGGATTAACGGAAGAAAAACAAATGTGATTACATACATATGGGAGCCCCCCCAAAAATATGAGACCAAAGAAGCTTCGGTCAGCTGTGGCTTATAGTCATCCATGGTCATCCGGAGCTAAGAAATGCAAGAGGGGCCCAAGGCTTCAAAGGAGAGGAGGGTAATTCATAGGACTGTAAGGAGAGCAGATGTCTGGTAATTAGCTGTTTGCTCTGCAGCACTGATAAGTCTTTCAGATAACAAGTTATCTAAGCTTAATGGCTTTCTTTTGGGGCCAGGCCCTCTATTTAAATTCTCTCTCTTTTTAAAAAAGATTTTATTTATTCATTTGACAGAGAGAGAGAGAGAGAGAGAGAGAGAGAACAAGCAGGGGTAGCAGTGGGCTGAGGGAGAAGGAGAAGAAGACTCCGCGCCGAGCCAGAAGCCCAATGCATGATTTGATCCCAGGACCCTGGGATCACGACCTGAGCCGAAAGCAGAACTGCCCCTATTTAAATTCTTTTAGGTAGCTAAGAGCAAGGTAAAAGTTCTTCTTGAATCTGCCAGGTCTTGATTGCCTTGGGCTCAAAATAATCCACATGCCAAAGTGGCATATTTTGGGGTCACACATTTTGCTTCCCTCAGGACCAACTCAAAAATGGGCATAGGATCAACACATACTAGGCTAGATTCTCTGATATATTTTCTTATTCAGAGCGACATGCTTCAGTGGGCACAACATGCCCTAGATCCATGTTTTAGCTTCGTTGCCATCAACCTTGCCTTTTCACAGGAAGAGAAAACATGAGACCATCATTTTATTTCCAAGAAATAGACCATGAGCTTCCCAGACCCTAGCTCTCTGAAAAGAAAAATGGTCTAGCATTTCTTTATATCTAAAATGTGAGCAGCCCAGTCAGGATTGTCAATGTGAAGTGGAAACTTCACGTTTATTGCACAATTCAACTATGTAGACATTTGATTTCATAATTGTGTTCTCAGTCAGGTAGAGAATCGGATTTCTGTTTTTCAGAGAAGTGTTAGCATACAATAAAAGGTACGGTTATGTAACAGAGTCTCAAGATAGATATTCCAGATAGATATTCAGTCAGGTTTCTTAAACAGTCTATCATCAGTTCCTAAAAGCAATTTGACACTCATTGACAAAGTGAAGTCATGAACAAAGGAGCCTGTAATGCAACTATTTCATCTGCATAGGAATGACACTCTCTGCAGGGGCTCTGCCCTGGGCAGGACCCAGCTTGGGGATGGATAGTGACATAAGGGCATCAAAGCCGCTAAAGCATTCAAAGACTGCAAAGTAAACAAGTAAGTGCTTTAAGGAGAAACTGAAGCAGAATGTTAAGCAATTCAGTGGAGTTTTACGATGCCTGCAAATTCCTAGGGCAGCCTCAGGAATCTGACTTGAAATGGAGATAGGGTTTCTCTCTCTCTCTCTCTCTTTTCTTTTATACATAATTGGAAAGGATATAGCAACCGATCCTGCAAGAGTGGGTGCCGTTGGAAACCAGAGAAGCCTTTTCATTTGTTTGCATGATGTTTTCGATTTTTTAAAATGTTACTAGATGATATCAAGTGTATCTCCTTCAACTTAAAGAAATAGTGACAGAGAAGAGTTTGCTGAACACTCACGAAATCCAGGCATAAGACACGGTCCCTGCTCAGATGCATTACATAGGGCTAACCAACAAACTAGAAACAAGTACTTCAAATTACAGAGAGAACAAATTGAGTATGTTCCAATGTGACTTTCTAGACAATAAAATCTACTAGTCCATAGAATCATCACCTAAAAGAAGAAAGATAGACTACTAAAATCACTAAAATTTGCAGAACAAAACAGAACACATTGGAGGAAATAAGCCAGAATATGAAAGGTGCCCATCTTCTATTTCAACCCAATGTCATCCTAGTTGGATTACCCATGCTGCTCACTTTATATACTCTTTTCCTGCCTCCAATCGAACAGATAGAAGTACTTTTTTTTTTCCATGTAGGTATTATTATAATTTGCCTGACTTTTGAGATAGGACATAGGATGTAATAAGTTATAGACCAATGTAATATATTTTATATTTCCTCTTTTTTATCAGTTATTTTCAGAAGCTAACATATCACGCTGATACATTTGATTTTTGTAATCTCATTTCTTTGAAATCAGTCATCATCAGTATGGCTCATTAGCAAAAAAAGACTGCTAAGGAAATTTTTCTCATACATTAGAAGTGGAGAAGCACTCTGCTGACACACCTGTCTGCATTCTGATAGTTTTAAAGTGGTTTTATGTAGTTGCCACTAGTGTGATTTCCATACCAAATCGTTCAAAGTTACAATTCTTATAGAGTTGCATATTGGGTTAATCTGACCAATGTAGTTTGAGAAATCACATGGAAATTGAGGTCCTTTAAGAATTTTGGAATATAATATGACTTGGCAATGGTTCAGATCAACATATAAGACATTAGATAAAAATGCATGACAGTTTGTAATCCTTTAAATGAGATATTGGTAGGATGCAATTGTCACATTGATAGAAATTTAGTAATTTAATGAGGACTAAACTATTTTTCTCTCTCTCTTTCTTTCTTTCTTTTTTTTTTTAATTAACATACAATGTATTATTTGTTTCAGGGGTGCAGGTCTGTGAATCATCAGTCTTACAGAATTCACAGCACTTACCATAATACATAACCCTCCCTAACATCCATCGCCCAGCCTCCCTCCCCCTCCTCCCCCCAGCAGCCCTCAGTTTGTTTCCTGAGATTAAGAGTCTTATAGTTTGTCTCTCTCCCCGGTCCCATCTTGTTTCATTTTTCCCTCCCTTCCCCCGACGAACCGCCCCTGCCCTGCCTCTCAAATTCCTCATATCAAAGAGATCATATGATAATTGCCTTTCTCTGATTGACTTATTTCGCTTAGCATAATACCCTCTAGTTCCATCCACGTCGTTGCAAATGGCAAGATTTCAGGTTTTTGATTGCTGCATAGTATTCCATTGTATATATGTATACCACATCTTCTTTATCCATTCATCTGTCGATGGACATCTAGGTTCTTTCCATAGTTTGGCTATTGTGGACATTGCTGCTATGAACATTTGGGTGCATGTGGATCACCACATTTGTATCTTTAGGGTAAATACCCAATAGTGCAATTGCTGGGCTGTAGGGTAGCTCTATTTTCAACTTTTTGAGGAACCTCCATATTGTTTTCCAGAGTGGCTGCACCAGCTTGCATTCCCACCAACAGCATAAGAGTGTTCCCCTTTGTCCACATCCTCAACAACATCTATTGTTTCCTGACTGGTTAATTTTAGCCATTCTGACTGGTGTGAGGTGGTATCTTACTGTGATTTTGATTTGTATTTCCCTGATGCCAGGTGATGTTGAGCACTTTTTCATGTGTCTGTTGGCCATTTGGATGGAGGACTAACCTATTTTTAAAGCCCCTCTGATGAAAAAAAATACACTGGAGAATTTTAAAAATTTGAGACCTCTGCAATTTGTAATTTCAGATTTCTAAAAAAAGTATATTATAACCTTTATCTGAGCCGTTGTTTTCAATAACGTTTCTATTAATATTTTATATATTATTTTATATAAAGTACAGTTACATGTATTATGCCATGAACTTTTCTTAACCTTATGAGCTATTACTGTCATTCTATAGATAAGGAAGCTGGGCCTTACTAATAATAAATTACTCAATTATTAAATGTGAATTAAACAAGGCTGATCTAAACAAATAAAAATATGTACTAGATGGACAAGACATCAAGGCAAATTTGGATTCTAATTCTAGTTCTACCATTTAATAATTGAGTAATTTTTTTTAAGATTTTATTTATTTATTTGACAGAGAGAGAGAGATCACAAGTAGGCTGAGAGGCAGGCAGAGAGAGAGGAGGAAGCAGGCTCCCCACCGAGCAGGGAACCCAATGCGGGGCTCGATCCCAGGACCCTGAGATCATGAACTGACCTGAAGGCAGAGGCTTTAACCCACTGAGCCACCCCAGGCACCCAATACATTTTGAACTTGTGGAAATACATACAGTTTGGACCCATCCTTACTGTCCTATTCTAAACTTCCAATTTCCTCTCATACACATCTTAGTTTTTAGCAACAGTGAAACAGCTTGAGGTATTCTGAGGTATTTGCTGGAAATACCTTTACCACACTACAGTGTCAGCAGATTACTTGGAATTTAACCCTGTTTTGAAATCTTCATATTTCTAATAGTCTTTTTATTAGAAGGAGAGTTTATTAATCAAAGATGAGGGGTGGGGCTATATACAAATGGGATGATGTGTCCTGAGATATTCCTCCAGAGATTTTTTTTATAGTAAGCGAACAAGAGCCTCATCATTTTCTGAAGCCAAAAGTAGGACTGATGGCTTGAAAATCTTGGCATGAAATGAAACACAATACCTGAAATTGGGGAAGCTGTTGGAAATCCAATGCATCACAAATAGAATAAAAACTCTTTTCATCAGGGTAGCCTTTGTTGACCTAGACGATGCTGGATTTCCTTGTAATAAATACTCAGCTCCCTCTTTTCTCTTTTTCTTTAGAGCATATACAATCTTGGTTTAAAAAAGGAAGTATGTTAATTTATGTAAGAGCAAGAATTATATGTAGAATTTGCCATGTTCCATATAGTATATGTATCAGGCACATAATACATATTCACGTGTAAGTGTCCAATACATCAATGATCATACAAATAAAATAATGAATTCAAAAGTCAGCTGTCCTAGATCCTAGCTCTGATTGCTTTGCATATTTGAACAAGTGATTCCTAGAACACTCTCTTTTTTACCATCTTAAAATATACCCCAATGTACAGTATCCTTGCAAGGATAAAATGCAATGAGGTATGCAGAAGTCTTTGTAAAGCATTGTGTATTTTTTAAGTTATATTGAAAACACAGAAAGAACTCTTTGAGATTATTTCAGTTCCATAATTTTAAGTCAAATGTCAACATTATTAGCAATCTTCAGAATATCTTCTTTGAAAGGAATATCTGCATATATGTTTTGTAATTTAAAATTTTCCATATTGTTATATGTGCTTATTTGTGGATTTACTTTTAGACATTTAAATATTTTTCCCTTAGATTTGTTTGCTATTTCTATAATGTTTTTTAGTTCAAATTCATGTATTAATTACATTATATACTTATTTATTTTTTTAATCTACCTGCCTCCTTTTTCATGTGTTATCAACTAGGTAGTGGCAATGATTATTGATTTACCAGGACACTTGGAGATTAATTGCTGTGTCTATTGTCCTGGGACAACAATATCTATTATTACTGTGACCTATTTAAATTTTTATACTTGTGTATATATGTGCAACAAGTATACATTTTATATATATATGTGTGTGTGTTTTTCATTGTATAACATGCTTATAACAAAAAGAATTTTATTTTATTTTAGGGAAAACAGTGAGATTGATAGAAAATAAACCAAAATGAAATGAAAACTTATGGTACAAGGAAAGTTGAAAATGCAGGATACTTTATATTGTGATGTTAGGTTCCAGCTAAGCTGAGTTTAAAAATATCACCGAAGAAAAGATTTTACTTTTCTTTTTCAAACACAGAGAATGATATGAAATATGCAATATATGCAAAACTGATATTGAACCAAATACTTAACCTGTTTTATAAAAAATGCATCGCAGGCTTTTTTCAAAGACTATTTTCTTCTGTAATACTGCCAAGGTCAATGTGATCTTAGTTTGGCCGAAGTATTCCAGTCATCACATTAGGAGAAATTGCACAATTGCATGCTGTTTTCCAAATGTCAAGAACTTACCAGAATTTATATGCTGTACTTCTGCCTTTCCATACAAAAAACTTAAGTCTGTTAAAGAGAAAAAAAGTTGCATTCGTTTTTTTCATGTAGAATATTTGCTTTATGGGGACAATAAAAGGGATAACAAAGTAAATCCCATTAAATCTCACCATCATGGTAAGTTAGGGAGATTTTATATATTCTTTTAGCCTACAAAATCTTTCTCTTTTTTTTAAGATTTATTTATTTTAGAGAGAGAGAAAGAGTGGGAGTGGGAGGGTATAGGGAGAGGGAGAGAATTCCAAGCAGACTCCATAAAGAGTGCAGAGCCCAACACGGGACTTGATCCCTCGACTCTGAGGTCACAACCTAAACTGAAACCAAGATTCGGTTGAACAGCCAACTGAGCCACTTAGTGGTCCCAATCTAATTTTGTTTTCATCATAAATAACTTACTTCCAATACTAAATTACTAATATTTATTTCTTATATATTATTTAATGAATGCTAATTAACACATAACATTTTAATTGATGAAGACGATTTGGAGCTTCTCTAGTACCTCCTCCAAAGAGTTGGTAGTGAAATTTAGTAAAGTCTAAATGGAATGTAATTAATTCATTTTGATTCTTTTGGAAGAAAAGAAAAAAAAGTAAAATTTTCAAAATGCATTATTATTTGCAGACGACTTTCATTTAAATGTTACATAATGTTTTTCCTACTAAACTTCCCCCCCCGTAATTTCCAAAAAGGAGAATTGAAGTTTATAAAATGCAAATTGATCTATTACTCTCATAACCATTTTTTAATCTTCTTGTCTCCTTCCTAAAACTTTTGGAGATTGGTATTTGAGATGATTTTTCCTGGTATATGTACAGAACTCTTCCAAAAGATGTGCCTGAAGCAGCGATCTATAACTGTTCCTCTTCCTTCTTGTCTCCCCTCTTCCTCTTCCTCCTTTCAGGAGGAATTGAGCTTTTGGAATTGAGCTGACCGCACGGTTAGATCAGGGCCTTTTCTCAGGAAGTTGCTGTTCCCTCAATTCATTCAGTTATCCAATTAACAATGGTTTGTTTTTTGCTTTTTGTTTGTGTGTTGAGCCATATTATTCATGAAGAATTATTTTAGGGACTACAGTTATGAGTGAAGACAATGTTCAAATTCCTCACCTTCATGAAATTAACCTTCAAGCTGATTTAAAAAATAATAAGTTTGCTTTAATATAACATGATTTCAGAGTGTTATACAAAGGTGATAAAATTGAAGAAGAGGATAGAATATGATATGTATGAGGGGTGAATGTATTCAAGAGTGGTGCTATTTAAGCCCAAATGCTCAGAGGTCTCTTGGTGAAAGTGATGTTTGAGAACAAACCTGAAAGATGAAGAGAAGGAACCAATGTGGTCAACAGTGTATGAAGAGGATTTTAGGCAATACCCTAAGTTGGGAAAGTGGAAAAGCAAGAAGCCTATTACAGCTGGTGAGCAAATGGGAGTGTGTAAGCAGACGAGGTCAGAAAGAGACAGAAGCCTACAGGCAGTGGTGAGCAGTTGTACCAGCTAAGTTAAAAGTAAGAGATCTTCTCCCTCTAAAATGAGTTGATTTGTACTGAAATTTTCACTACTGCATCAAAGCATGTCATGAAACCCATGTGGAGACAGACAGCTGATAGCTCATGGATTCATTTTGATTATTAATCAAATGGGAAGTAACAGAAAAATGTGACCTATTTTTCAGCAGCTGTGCTAGTTTGGTTAACGTTTAACTTAGTATTTTAGGATCAAGGTAACTTTCTTGAGCTCTGAAAACTATTTGGCTGTTTTGAAGGGTGAACATCCAAGGAACTAATACCCTCTAACTTCACATGGATTATTTATAGGGGTATGTCATATTCACTCACGGTCTTCTCCCTCTCTTATTCTTTGTAACGACTATTTTATTTACATCGTCCTTGCACTCCTACTCTACCTCCCACTTGCTTTATCGCTGCAAATAACCATCTTTCAAACAATCAAGAAAAATACAGATCATCTGTCAGAGTTCCTTCAACTCACTTTCCTCTGTGCCATTAGAATCAATACAATATTTATGTTCTTCCTTCTGGGATTAAAGCAAGAAATTTGCTTCCTTTACCTTTCTTTCCAGAACATTCTGTTCATCTGCATTCTGAATACTATCTCATAATGCCTATCAGAAAGTTCAATTCTTAGCTTAATATTTTGCATATATCATCAGTTTCCATCCTTCTCTCCCTCTCTCCTCCACCCCTTACCTTCCTCCTCCCACTTTCCTTCCTTCCCCTTTCATCTTTGGTTTCTTCTTTAAGGAGGCCAAATTTGCTTAAATTTTTCCCAGCATTAAACAAAATAAACAAATAGTGAAAATTTTCCTAATTTATTGTTCTTCCCTCTAAACCTACTGTTCTCTTTGCTCTTTCCTTTTACTGTGGAAAAATTTTCATATACTAGTCTACTTTATCTGCCTTTATTTCCACAAATCTGATTTGCCCTTTATCATAATATGAAGGTTTTGCTTTTACTCCATTTCTTAAATACATTAACTAAATTTATCATTTTTCCATATTCTTATAGAAACCTTTACTACATTTTGCTAAATCCAGTGGTCTACTTCGATTCTCATTCTTTTGACTTCTTAGAGTATGTGATATTGTTGACGATCTCTATCGAAAATATTTTTTTAATTTAAAAAATTTTTAATATTTTTAATATTTTCTCTATTGAAGGGTATTGACATACAAAGAACTGTACATATTTAATGCATTCAGTTTGATGAGTTTGGACTATGCAAACACCTGTAAAATCATCACCATAATCAAGGTAACAGATGTGACCAACACCTCCCAAAGGTTCCTGTGTCCCGTTTTTGCTTGTTTGTTTTGTCCTAAATACTTAATATAAGATCTACATACTTAACAAATTTTGAGGTGCACAATGCCATGCCTGGAGCTATAAACACAATATTGTACAGCAGTTTTATAGAACTTATTCATCATGTATAACTGGAACTTTATACCCATTAAGTAGAAGAAGAGTAGACCCTAAACATAATAGAACATAAATGTTTAAGCTGTGAGAAAAGGAAGAAAACTATCTTTCACTTCTAGGTAATTTCTCATAGTTTCTTCCAATCTTTTCTTAGTCTGTTTTCATAGTAATCTGTTCCTTTGCTCACACCGTAAACATTTATGTTCTCTTGGGTCCGGGTCTCCTCTTTTTTTTCCATTTACCTTAAGTGTGCTACATGGTAATCACAAAGCATGGCTCAAACTGATTTAATAAATGTATCCTCCATTCATATCCTTCTTCAGTTCATATTGTGATAATGATGACAAGATTCATGTAGCCCCACAAACTAGGAACCTCAGCATCTTCAACCTTCTTTCCCTCAACCCACACCTAATCAGAGACTTAAATCCTCCAGATTAGTTCTTCTCTCTCTGTGGTAAAACATATTTTAAGGTTTCTGTACCACTCTGTCTTTTCTGTTACTGCTCTCATTCCAATCTATTTTAATAGTTACTTAATAAGCGATATTGCTTTTTGACTCTCTCTAAATGTAGACTTTATTTATTCTTAAGTTCTTATAAAAATCCTTCCACTGTCATTCTTATAATAAAACAAACAGTTTTAACCACCTCCGGCATGCCTGCCAAATCCTTACCCAATAACTTCACAAATTCACTTCAGACCACAGCTAGAAACTACACAGAGCTCACTAATCCACAAACACCTCACTTGCTTTCTTTGCTTAAGGTGTTCCCTTGGTCTGGTATGTCCTTCAGTGCCTTAATGATCTGGGGAAATCCTAGTTATCCTCAAAGTCTGTATCACACATCACCTCACACATTATCTTTTTTCTGCCAAGTCTTTTGTGAACATTCCAGGCCTATTTAGCTTTAAAGTATAATTAAACAAACAAACAAACATACAACATAAACTTTGGAGAGACTCACTTTGGATTGAACCATTGATGTTCAAGAATCATATTTCAATTTTTAAAGTTCTCTGAGCCTTAATTTCTTTTCCTCAAGCATCAAACTAATAATGTCAATATTATTGAGTTGTATTGATGATTAAATGAAAGATGTGCAGATTTCAAAGTGACCTGGATAGTTCTTGGTGCATAGAAAGTAGATAGTAAACAAATTATGCCTTCATTTATAATGGTTTTCATTATTTTTATTATTACACTTTTAAATTTGATTATAGTTGTATATTTACATATTTACCACCTTCTTAACAGTATGTTTTATTATCTTTTAATTCCTGGGTATAGTACTGGGCTGAGATCAAAGTAAATCCTTCCTATATGTCTGGTGAACTCATGAATGAAGAAATTCCAAGGGATAACAGGGGAAGGGAGCCCTTTGCCTCTTATCAATAGCGATTATTTCCTATCTATTTAAAATTAAGATCTAATTTCCAATGCTTTTCAATATTTATTATATGGACATTTGTATTGATGCATAAATGAAAAACAGTCTTACAAAAAAAAATAGAAAACTAAAGTGACTGTTACATTGGCTACCTCCACCATGAACACACAAGTAAACAAACTACTAGTAAAAGATGTTGTAGACGCAGGTCTCTGCAGAAGAAATAATATCATAGATTAGTCACTACCTTTACTCCAGATCCTGAGAAGAAAGTTCCAGCATCCCCAGAGCCTGTCAAATGAGACCCAACAAGATGACCACTTACCCTCGAGGACAGCACTTAATTCAGGGGAAAAGATCTAAATGTGACCTACAGTAATCTAGTTATGATTTTTTAGGGGCAATTTTTGATAATACTTATCTAGTACAACTTTCTAATCAGATGTATATGCTGTGTATTCTCTAAAGAAAAAATAGGACATCCTATTTTTGTTCATTTTATTTTACTCTTGCAGGAAAGTTTTGCTCTAGGAAGTTTTGATTTGTGGCAGCAGATATTGGAGCACATCGAGGTCAAGAGAAATAAGGAAGAGAGAATCAATGAGATGTGGCAGATTCATGTTTTGCATTTATATTACTCATAAATGTTGTAGACTATGATAATATATTTAATAGGGAGGATCTTGAATTAATGTTCTGTTTTCTAAGGAAAAATTAAAAGGTTATTTTCTCCAAAACACAGAGGGAATGGATAATGTTAAATTACCAATTTAAAATTGAATTTTCATAAGCAAGAAGAGGATATAGAAAAAAATGACTATTTAAAATATGTTTATGTAATTTTGAGTCTGTTTAAAAGGTCAAGACAAGACAACTAACTGAGGAAAAAGTTCCGCTATGTGCTTTAGACAGCTCTTAAACAAAAAATGAACTTTTGCATTTCACTTCCAAACGGTATTCTAAAGCATATGATAGCCCATTTGGTAAACTTATCTTGATATTGTTTATTATAATGATGACTGAGACAAGAAATAAAATTAAATCTAAGGAGATAAGCTAGTACTAAAATGAAGCATTTACTTTTCCATCTAAATGCTGATCACAAAACTATTGTAAAGTTCACTGGAATTTTTTTCAAAGAAAAATTCCTATTATTTAAAAAGACAAAATGTTAGATACATACGTTTTAGCTTTTCTCTGAGTCCCACTTCTAAAGTTCTAACACCGGACATATACAAAAAATTAAGAAAACAAGTAACTCGATGATGAATATGATAAAATCTGTATGCTACATTGGGTTTTTAAGTTCTATGTAGTACTTGTTGACCTGCCAAAGAGATCATGTTGATTATACAGTTGGTGACCATTTGTTTTTCATTTTTTGTGTCAAAGCTGTGTAGGAGTATGTGTGTGTGTGTGTGTGTGTGTGTGTGTGTGTGTGTGTGTGTGTGTGAGAGAGAGAGAGAGAGAGAGAGAGAGAGAGGGCACACATGCAAAGGAGAGAGACAGATAGAGGCAGAGACAGAGAGACAGACACCATAACCTTCCTAGTACCCATCTGTCCAAAGAAAAAGATGAGTCCGTTAACAAGGTAAGAATATTATTTACTTTTTTTTTTTTTAACATCTATTTATTTATTTATTTTAGAGAGGGAGAGAGTGAGAGAGCAGGCATGATGAGCAGGGGTAGGGAGGTGGGGGAGGATTGCTTGAGACAATCCTCAAGCCAACTTCCCACTGAGCTCTTACCCGTTCTGAGGCTGGATCTCACTACCCTGAGATCCTGACCTGAGCCGAAATCAAAAGTCAGAAACTTAACCAACTGAGCCACCCAGGAACACCTACTGTTCTCGTTTGAAAACAAATCTGAAATTGACAAGAGTATGAGGTATGATTTTTGTGATGAAGATTTCTGAGATCAGAAGGGAGGCAGAGACTATTAAAAGAGTCAGAGCAAACATACTGCTAATATGTTTCCTTTTTGCTTTCATTCCAAGAATGCAGCAAACAGAGGGCAGAAAATGTACTTAGGTTAATGAGAAAATTTGAAAATTTTCCAAGTAATGTTACCAAAATGGATCTTTTCTTGCTAGTGTTTTAGTTATCTGAGCATAACAAATTCCAATTCTGAAGACTATGCATCTTGAGGCTCACAAGTTCTCTTGACTTTCACACCTAGTTGGCTTATTGCCAGTAGAAAATCTACAGCTGTTACTGACATTTATTTTAAGATGTTCCCTTGTCTGCTTGTACTTTTCTGCAGTCTGATGACTCAAACTTGAGGAAGATGGAAAGATCAAATTACGCTGCTTATTTTTGTCTGCCTGAAGTTTTGATCACCTAACATAACATTTCAAATTAAAATCATTTTTACAACTGGGAAAGGTGAGAATAAAGAGAATAGGTCCCCAGGCATAAGTCTGTCATAGCATGATAACAAGTGCTGTATTATTTTGAAATTTGCTAATTATTTGTCTGTCTCCCTCACTAAACTGTGAACTCCTTTAGAAACTGTGTTTTGTTCATCTTTTTTTCCCAGATCATTTAATACTGTCTCACACATAGGATGATACTTAATGGATATTTGTTGAAGAAACTGAACTAAAAGATCACAAAAATCAAAGACAAGATAACTGTACATCATAAGAAAAATAAGAAAGGTGTTAATCTCAGTGTTGATATTTTTCCCTTTTCATTTCTAAAATTTTGCAGGTTATAGGCACTCCATTAGGAATCAAGATATAAACTTAATTGAAGTATTAAAAATCATGTTTTCAACTATAATTATAATATGTATTTTATTTCATTCTATTGTTTTATATAAGTATATTCATTAATAATTACCCTCAGCTGGGAAACTGATTTCTTACAGTATAAAAGTTTCAGTGATGGCACATAGGGATCTATATCTATATATATGTATAAAAATGTATATGTATAGTATCTATGTGTTTGAGATCTATGTCTATGTATAGATTATAAATTACAGATACATAGATTTGAATTTATATCTATTTCTATATATTTAACATTATAGATAGATATCTATTTGTAGATTTGAGATTACAGATACAGATCTGAAACACATTGGTACACACACAGACATACACAAATATTCAAGATACAAATGTTAATTATAGATCTTTATTATAGAAATATAACAATGCTATTCTTTAGGACTGAAATTTCAGAGTGAACCAAGTTAACAGATGTCATTTCTTATAGGTTTATTTAATTAAAAAAAACAGAAACCCTTAGTTAGATTTTAGTCAGAGTAGCTCTGACATTGACTCCACAAATGCAAAGAACAGAAAGTGTGTGTGTGTGTGTGTGTGTGTGTACGCATATGTGCATGCTCATATGGAAAAGACTTTTCCTTTAGAGTCCAGAAACATGTAATGGATCTAAAACCTCATAGGCCACTTGTGGTACCATGATTTTCTTTTATTATGACCAGATCTTTTCTGAAGTACTGGGTCTCTAATCAATCTTCTCCATTAACAAGGATTGTGGGGTGTGTTTGTGTGTGTGTGTGTGTGTACGTGCATGCTCACTTGAAGGGGAATTTTGAATATTAGAAAGTAACTCTTTTTTTAAAGAATTATATTTTAGCATTTTATTTAGTAGGAATAAGGTATTTGAGAGATAAAGTATTTGGGATTCTTAGTAGAGAAAGTAATTTCTGAATTCTAATTTTTTCCTTGAACATGGAATATTATCTATCCACAAAATGTTAGCCGATCACTTAGCAAAACTGAACCCTATTTCTAATTCATGGAATGTAGGAATATCTCATTCTATCTCCTCTTCTCTGGATCCCTATTATTTACATTGCACAGGAAAATAAAAGTATTTCTTCATTTGTTGTGGAATAATTGCTAAAAAGCCTTTGCAGGTATTTTACAGCATTACATGTTATGTTTTGTGGAATATAATGGGTTTTTTTTTTTAAGGGTAATTTACTATTTGCCTCTATTGCTGCAGCAAATAGTCACAAAACATTTTGCAGCATTCTGGCACCTGCACAAGGCTGTGACTTATGAATATGCTAATGAGACTGCATCCAGAACTGGCAAAAATTCAGGACTCACACACAATTACGGTTCTGGCAGCTCTCAGTGCTATGATACCAAGCCTGACAAGGAATATTTAGGTTAATTAATACAAGGTATAGCTTTTTACATTTGGACTACGTAGAACACTTTTAACATTACAACTATTTGAGAATGAAGATATTTTACTTATTGCGATGATTTTCTCACTAATATTATTGGAACATTTGACAGATTTTAGCGGTTGCTTTGTACTACTTAATGCTGAAGTCCTGGAAAGGTTATTTTTCTACAAAGCTTGTTTTATAAATAATGCCTGTAATAATTTTATTTCCTGTTATAAAGCAACCTTGGATGCCAGAAGCTGTTTCCCCTAACATTTTCAGAAAGGATTCCTATTGTTTTACCTAATGTGTGGTAACATCACTTTCTAAAGCTGCAAGGAGTCAGCTTACAAAGCAGTAATTTCCTCCAATAACATAGCAAAGCCCTCGATTTTCCATTTCTGCTGAACAAAAACTCTTCTTGTAAATCTCTTAAGTATTTGTTTAGTGTTGGAAGCTTCTTCCAAATGTAAAAGCATATAAATATTCAAAAGTTTACCACAATGTGTTACCTCTCTTTAATGGCTGAATTGAGATGGTTCAGCAAAAGCAAAGCTGGGACAAAATTAAAATGACCTGCATAGAACCAAATCATATTAAACCCAGAGCTTTCTACTCTACCATGTGTGGAGTTCCATATTCCATGCTTAGCAGGTCTTTGGTTTTATGTTATTTGTTTTGTTTTGCTCTTCATAAATTTACATATGTTTATTCTTAACCTTAGTATTTCTCTATGCATCTCTGAAAAATCTCAATCTGCTCCAGATGCAAAAGCAAAGATACTGATGTGACAGATGCCTCAGATAAATTCCAACACTCAGCCACCATTCTTGAGGTTGGGAATTTTTCACTTGCGTTTTTTTATACAAACGTAACAGAGAATACCACAACTACAGAAATAGTGTGTCCCTAAACTCTGCCTTTCATGGGAGTCAAGGAGGTAGAGGGGTTCCTGTTTTCAGAATCCAAATCAAAGTGTAGTTTGAAAAGGCACTCCAGGATTCCGATTGTCTCTTTTCACATTATTGCCCTTGTTCCTGTTAACTGAGTATCTTTGATATAGCATCGAACAAAAATAAAGAAAACCTAGATTGTGGAAAAAATGGGTAGATCTTCATTCTGTTTCTGTGACAACTCAAGGACATAATTAGTAAGAAAGTTGGCGTATGTTTGGGTGTGAGAGAAGCGTCAAAGCTATATTTCATGGGAATATGTATTTCTGACTTATTACCATGATGGCACTTATGGCAAGAATTTTTTTTTTTTACTGATAGCTTTTTAAATCCTATTTGTTATAGTCTACACATAGGTAATGAATATTTGCATCCTTACTATGAATAGAGCATTGACAATACGTTTTTCCTGTGTCTTTAAAGCCTCTCAACAGGACATTTATTCTTTGGGAGAACATCCCAATATCCAAGGTCCGTCCTTGAAACTTGCACTCTAAGGTATTTACTATTGGCTACACGTATTAGATGGCTTATCTTTGTTGGTCATTTTCTCAGAAAATTTTCCTTTTATCCCCCCCAATAACTCACAGACATGCCCTCAGTAATAACAATTCTGGAATTCCATGTGATAATACATTCCATTCCAAGGAGTAATTTATACCTGAGATGACATTGAAAGAAGACAGTTACTTATTAACTGTTATTATGAGTTGAATTGTGTCCACTACCACCCCGCCCCACCAAAAAAAAAAAAAAAAAAAAGATACGTTGAAGTCCTTAAGCCTGGTGTCTATGTATGTGAACTTATTTGGAAAAAGGTCTCAGGCACCTGGGTGGCTCAGTCAGTTAAGTGTCCGTCTTCGACTCAGGTCATGATCCCAGGGTCTGGGGATTGAGCCCCACGTTGCATCAGGCTACCTGCTCCATGGGGAGTCTGCTTCTCCCTCTCCTCCCTGCTTGTGCTCTCTGTCTCTCTCTCTCGCTCGCTATTTCTGTCACTATCTGTCTCTCTCTCTCAAATAAATAAATAAAATCTTTAAAAAAAAGGAAAAGAAAGCAGGGTCTCTGCAGATATAATTAATTTAGAATAAAGTCATACTGGAATAGGGTGAGCCATTGATCCAATATGACCGTTGCCCTTATAAGAAGAGGTGAGAGGCACGATAAAAATACGTTATGGTGACAGAGGCAGAGATTGCAGTCATGCAGCTTCAAGCCAAGGAACCATGAGGATGGACTGTCACTACCAGAAGTAGGGAGAAGCAAAGAAAGATGCTACCGAATCTCAGAGGGACAGAGCCCAGCTAAGACCTTGATTTCGGATTTCTAGTCTTCAGACTGAAAGAATAAATTTTTGCTGCTTTAAGTCACTTTATGGTAGTTTTCACAGCATCTTTAGAAAACTAACATAGTAACAAAGCTGATGTCCAGTCAGTATTCACTACAATGACCATAACTGTTGTCTATAGCTGATATCATTCATACTGAGTGTAGCACTCAACGGTTGGTGCCCAGGCTATACTGGTTATTCATTATTTTGAAGATCCCCCATTTTGTGAACATGGGATCAGAATAATAAAAATGGTTGAAAGGTTAATGATGCATGAATGCGGAAGTCCACAGCTAAGGAAACTTTTTCTTAGACAGTTATATTGAAAGGCAATGCTGAATTTTGTTGTGAAGGCTTTTTTTAAAAAATTTTAAAAATGTCTTTCCTTTATTGCCTAGTGGCTTATTTCTCTATTAAATAAATTTAGAAGCTTTCCCTGCCATCATATATGCCTTTGCTCTGGCCCACTTTGTAAAGATCCTAGAAGTTTAATATCAAGAGTTCATTTTTATTTCCTTCATTCTCATTGTAAGCCTCTCATTCCCAGTGAAAGTAACATGAAGTATTGTGTTAAGTGAAGAATGAATACAAAGGTATACATGTAGTCTTTTGGCTCTAAAAAGCTTAGAAGTTTCACTAGTAAGCTTGGTGTTGGTTCTGACTTCTGTAGGTCCAGAGTGGGGTGGACCATTTGATGAACTAAGGGGCTTGGTTTAGGAGTTTAGAGAGACCATAGCAAGGCTTAGCCGGCGACCAGGTGCCACTCAAAGATATTAATTCTGAATTGAGAACAATTCACAGTTTAGAATTATTTTTAGACAACTGACAAAGTCTAGGTTCACCTAAAATTTTTACTAATCTCGAAGGCCTAAACTCCATTAAGTTCAGTAAGTTATTACAGGATATTTTATAGAATGGTAGGCATTAGGAGTGACATATAAGTTCCTGCCTTTTGAGAACTTTAAAACAGGAGGTGAAGTAGTGATAGGATTTTGGAAGTAAAGGATTCATAGAGTGACTATACAGCCCTCTCTACAGGTTTACTGAAAACCTCTTGGTGAATATAGTATTTGAACTAAGACTTAGAGGAAAATGAAAGTAAGACAGTCAAAAATGTAGGAAAGGCCTTGTAAGCATGTGAAGATATACCCCTCTGCCCCAATTCAGTGGAAATGAGTGTTATAATTGAATTTGGAGTCAGCAAGAGAGATAAGATTGGCTAATTACTAGAGAATAAAAGAAAGATTATGACAACGTCAGGGAGGATTTGTACGCAATCTCTGACCCTTGGCTTTATCCTGTGGGAGTCTGGAAGATAGAACACATTTAATCAGAGCACCATCATGTTTTCACTTCTGTTTTAAATAAAACACTTGACTGGTGATGTGGAAAACAGGTTTAAAGACCAAAAGCTTATAGTCGCCAGAAACAGTTAAGAAATTGTCATGGTGACACAGAAAAGGCACTGCAAATCTCTGAACCAGGACAGTAGGAAATGAGAACAAAAACCTAATTTTTGAAAAGTGAAAGTTTTACCATCTAAAAACAAAGGACTAGTGTATAGAATATGTGTGTATATATATATGTGTGCATTGCATTTACATATATTTATGTATATGAATACATATTTGCTTTCTCCATATGTAAAGGTATGTATTTACTCCAGTAAGTTTTTAGTTTTATAGAAATAGTAAACAATCTAAATACCCATTCATAGGATTAATTACTATGTGGCTTTTAGAAACAATGAGTTAGGATATATATATTCACATGTATGTCACAAGAAGATTTTCATTTTTAATTATGTGAGAAATTAAATTTATTAAGCACTATAAATATTTTAGTTTCATAAGATTATAACAGTTATATAAAATATAAATGTGTAGAAAATAATAATGATATACTATAAACTTAACAATATTTATCCTTGAGAGATAGGATTATAGCTGTATTTCTCTTTTTAGGTTACTTATTTCTATTTTTGCGATTTTTTTTTCCCAAGTGGCCTGTTTTGGTATCATCTTTTAGAAAATATAGCCTGAGTAGAACAAACAAATATTTGAAGAAGTAAGTTTTATAGAACTTGTAATTAATTGGTATGGGGAATAATGGATTCTCTTTCTCTCCCTCTTTCTTTTAAATGAGGTTACAAAGATGGCTTTTAGTGCCATCAATTGAGTGAGGAATTGCAAAAGAAGAATATTTTGTTTGATTTCTGAATACAGGGAAGATAGAGATTTAATTATTTTTAAATTATTAAATTTAAATCATTATTAATTTCACATGTATTTTATATATGTCTAGCATAAGCAGGAGATGGTTTTTGACCTTTGGAAAGGATTTGGAACTGGAGATATAGACTAGGGCTCAACAGCCTAGAACATAGTAGTCAAAGATTACAGTTTAAGAATAAATGATCACATAAATAGTTATGCTGACTCAGCAGATGAGTTTAGTCAGGGAGCGGATACACTGACAAGAGAAACTAGACCTGAAGAAAGGTTTTCTAGTGTAAATAATAGAAGTTCAAGCCAAAGTAGGCATGGAGACCATCTAGCCACGTTTCTGTTTTCCAACAAAGACATTTCAGATCCAGAGGGAATAACACCCCCAAAGTTACCTGGTTAAGTAGTGGCAGAACAGGACTAGCAACGAGTGCAGTTCTACACGTTGTCCATTCATTTGTTTCTCTTTCTCTGTGCTTCCAGAGGAGCTTGACTTCCAATTTTACAGCACTTTACCACTTTCTAACCCCATATACACATGACCTCTTTTGAACCCCACAGCAGCTGTTATGGATAAAGCACAGATGGTCCGTCCAACTTTACAGCTAATACAAGGTTCAATAACTTTTACAAAGTTGAGTGTTTGGTAAGAGAGAGTCAGAATTTGAAGCAAGGCTCTCCAGAGCCAATTTTGGCTCTCTCACAGCATCATCAATCATGTCTAAAAGCAATCTTCAACTTACGCATATGTCTCTTGGCTCATATCTGTCATCGCAGCATTTGGAAGTACAGAAGACAGAAGTCTTCATTCTAGGTATGTTCCTGTTTGGGTTCATTCTATCCAGAGTCTCGTCTCTTCCACTCAAAACCTATAAACTTAATTTTTAGTCACAACAGATAAGATTTTTAATTGGTTCATAAAAAAGGTAATACATAAAAATTTTAGTGTGCTGCTATCTGCGGTGCATATTTTTCACAATTAGAAATTCTACAATGGAAGACATGATTTAAAAAAGTGCTCTTATAAAAGTACATTTTATTCTTTAATCTGCCCTTTTAAAATTTTTGTCCCCCCCTTTTTAAAATTTTGCCCTTGTGAAGTTTGGCAAGTTTCTTACCTATATATTTTAATGTCTGAAATGTTTCTTATTAAGAAGTTGGTGTTAGTCATTGATGGGTTAATAAAGTTAACCTATTATGTGTGTAACATATGATACCACAACTTCCTTATAATTTTCAAGGGTTGTGTTTCTTAAAAAGTCAATTATTTGGCTCTTTACTTCTCTTCTTCATTAAACTTTCCAACTGCTGTGTGGTGACACAATAGGGTCTTTGTCAGCTGCTTAGAGGAGCTATTTGTCAATTGTTTTGCTTCAAGGACTGCCTCCTTTGTTGATGTTCTTCCACAGATCCAAAAAGTAGTTCAACAAAGAGAAAAAATTTTAAAAAATATATAATTTTCATTCACAGGGTATTTTTTGAGAGGAAAAGTTTTCAGGTTGCATTATTTAAAAATGTACTTAATTGAGAAGGTTAATCCTTTATGTTTTATCTTTGGCAACAGAAGAAAAAAAAGGTACTTAAAATATAGAAACAGTATGAAAAGGGAAATAAGTAGTCAGTTTAGGGTTGTTGAAATGGCAGCATTAGCTAGAAACGAGGCGAAACGTAATATGAGATTTGCTATTACAAAGACAAAAAGGGACAGAGAATTTCCATTGTGATCTCTGATGATATCAAGTGAGAAATGGGTTGCCATTTAATAGAATTTTAAAACTTGAAGGGATTTAGATATCATCTAAACCAGTCTATTCCCTTCATAGGTGAGGAAATTGCAGCTTAGGGAAATGAAGTGATTGCCAGATCCTAAAACAATTGCCAATAGAAAACAAGGAGTAATATAATCTGCTCCTGCGCCATCCATGCAGCTTGGCAATACCAGGGGTCATTGCCTTTGTTTTCCCCATAGATTTTCATCTGTTGAGGAATAAGCCTTTCCCTTATGCAGTGCTGTGTGGAGAGAACTGTGAGGAAAAGCCTGATGGATTTTATAGATTTTTCAATTTATATACATATATATGCATATAAGATTGAAATAAGTAACTTTTCATTTCTACAGATTTATTCCTTTCGGTCTCTTACAGATCAGAAGTCCCTGATGAATCGCTACTTACTAGACCACGCAGTTTAGACCACAGCATTTGTTCAGACTGCACATTACTCTGCCCTTATCATGCTCCGTTCTTTCCCCTTCTGCATCTCTGACTGAGTAGCTAAATTAATAAAGGAATTATACAAAATAGATTTTTAAAAAAGATTTTATTTATTTATTTGAGAGAGAGAGAGAGCACAGTTTGTGGGGGGAGGGTCAGAGGGAGAAGCAGACTCCCCGCTGAGCAGGGAGCCCAATGCGGGCCTCAGTCCCGAACTCCAGGATCATGACCTGAATCGAAGGTGAACGGTTAGCTGAGCCACGCAGGCATCCCTTTAGAAAATAGATTTTAAAAGACTCTCTCCAAGTAGGGGTCAGTAAACCGTGTTCTGTGGACAGAATCTGGCCTGCTGTCTTTTTCGGAGAGTTTCACTGGAACCCAGCCATGCACTTTCCTTTGCATGGTTATCTGTGGCCGCTTTGGCACGCCTCCAGTGGCAGAGGGGGGCAGTGGCCACAGACGCTGTGTGGCACCTAAAGCTTAATGTATGAACTGTTTGGCCATTTACAGGAAAAGTTTCGAAACAGAGAGGTTGGTCCTTAGGAGGACCAGTGTTTTCCATCGCATGAAAAAATGTATTTCTTTTTTTTTTTTTTAAAGATTTTATTTATTTATTTGACACAGAGAGAGAGATTACAAGTAGGCAGAGAGGCAGGCAGAGAGACAGGGAGAGGAGGAAGCAGGCTCCCTGCTGAGCAGAGAGCCGGATGCGGGCCTCGATCCTAGGACGCTGAGATCATGACCTGAGCCGAAAGCAGAGGCTTTAACCCACTGAGCCACCCAGGCGCCCTGAAAAAATATATTTCGAAATGCTTCTTTTTGTAGTTTCATCTTTTATAATTTAATATTGTTGCTGAATTGTTTCTTTAGATGATACAGAAATCTTTGAATGACTTACATGATCCAACATGTTGAAAGATGCTAGGAAAAACACTCTCCGAATAAGAAGGAACATTTCCTAACAAAATAAAACAGTTTATTGCAAACATAATTAACCTTGCATCTCTATATTCTTTGAGTATATGAAAAGCAGTTTGTGCCTTGTGAAAACATTCTCTTTTTTTTATATTCAGTGTTAAAAAAATTTTTGCATCCCTCAGGGCACTGCTGCAATAATGGATAGTAAGTAGAGGATGTCTTCCTTATGTTGCCTTTCTGGTATCAGCGTTCACTGTGAGAAGGGCCAACCATATGTGGGACCGTGATAAATATCATATAGGAATGTCAAGCTTGTTGCCATCTATAAATGAAATATCAGTAATAATCAACAGATATTTTGTCTCAAGCAGATTTTTTTTTACAATGTATTTTCTAAGAGTCAAATCTAGTAAATGACTATCATATGCACTAAATCTTTGGCATTTGTCTAATCATACACAATTCATAATATCATAGAATATTCATGTGAAGGATCTTATATTTTTTAACCATTGTTTTTAGATAATGATACATAGAGCCAGTTTGAAAATGAGATGTTAAATCCTGAAACTTTAAGGAAACACAATGAAAGATTTAGTTAGTGTTCTTATACATGCAAAGCAACAGAATATATAAATATTGCACAGTGGTTGTCAAACTGGATTTCCTGGAACCTCAGGATTTGTGCCCATTTCTGTATAGTCAAACAGAGGTAACAGCTCAGGTTCACCCTCTGCTACTTCAACAAGAACACAGTATACACGTATATTTTATATTCATTTCTCCATAAAATTCCATTTGAAAAATCAAGTAGTTTACCCAAAAACATACATGAATGCCACTGCTGTATAAAATTGAAGAGCTTCATTTAATAGAGAAAAGGATAGCAATGTCAGACTTTATTGTTGGGTGACCCTCTTACTTTTTAGCCTAAATAGAACTTTGCAGAATTAAACAGTGTGAGAGATATATGTTTAGCCAATCTTAGTGACACATTCAGCTAATTAGCCAGGTAATGATTAAGGAAGTATATTTATACTCCCAGAGTAAATGCAAAAATAATAATGATACCTTTATTAAAAGGAAAAAATAGAATTAAAGATCTTTGATAGATTTTGAGTTATAAATCAGGTCATAGAATCCCATCTTTTCATTTTATAGATAAGGATATTAAAATTTAAGACTTCTCACAATTACCGGCAGAACAACGGCTAGAACAGAGGCACATGACCACTTTCATAAGGATTATAGATTAGGACTCAAAAAAATCAAGTTTGATGTTTAATAACTATCTAACTTTGAGCAACTTAACTTCTCTGAGCATGAATATAACCCTCTAACATTTTTTTTTTTTGAGAGAGAGAATAAGAGTGCATGAGTGGATGTGTGTGGGGGGGGGTGGGGAGAGGGGCAGGAAGAGAGAATCTTAAGCAGGCTTCATGCCCAGTGCTGTCCCAGCGGCACAATCTCACGACCCTGAGATCATGACCTGATCTGAAATCAGGAGTCGGTCACTTCACCAACTGAGCCACCCGGGTTCCCCTCTGGTAATTCCTGATTATAGCATTGAGTTTTTGAAGGGATAGCATAAAATATTCTGAGTATGGCATCTCAAGTAAATATGACTTCTTATTATTAGGATAAGTTTAAATAGCATGTAATTGCCAGTATCCATTTTATCTACGAAAACACCAATTTCATGTAGATTGACTTAATATTATTATTAATGCTATTGTACCACAAATAAATACTATTATAAAATTTTCTCTTTATGTTAAGTGCAGAGGGCTAATTTAATTGCATGCCTCTTTTCGGGGTTCACTATAAACCTTGGTCCTATATAAGCCATTATCTCCACCTTCATTTATGTGTATATAAATGAATAGATAATTAGATATAGAGATATAATCATTTTACAATATCCCATTCCTTACTCCCTTTTACCTCCTTTATCACAAACAATCATTTTAATATATTTGATATATTTCCTTTTAATTGCAGGTATCTAACATTTTAAAATGATCATTATTTGCAAAATATTAAATTTATGATTTATGATTTAACTCATTAGTAAACAGTGTACTTGGATTACCTTTTCTCAGAGGAAAATGACATTTTGCTTCTCTAGAGTCATAGGTATGACAAGAGAATAAAATTAATCTTGAAATGTGGAAAGGACGTAACTATCTCTGAAACGTGGGTACAACTGATATTCTTTTTACATGTTGCTTCCAATCTGCTTGGCCTACATGCTGTCGATACTTTTCAAGCATTTTCTCTCTCTCTCTCTTTTTTTTTGTTTTCTACTTTAAACACTTGGAAAAACACATATAAATTTGTGAGCACGCACACATACAAACACACACACAGAAGAAAAAAAATAAATGAAGAAGGGCTAAGTCACAGAGAAAAAGAAAAACCTGCTTTTTTTTTTTTTCAGGTCTTAGTAAAATACTTAGGTGACAGTGAGCTGGCTGGCTGGTAACCAGAAATTTCCAATCGTATGATTACTCATTGTCAGGCTATCAGTTTCAGTTTAAAAACTCATGGAAAACGTTCAAAGCTTATCAAAACTGAAACAAAATTAAACATATATATCTCAGATTTATAGAGGTAAGAATAGGTCGCAATTACACATTTCAATTTTAGACCACAACTGAAAACAATTTTAAGTCAATATGTTTTTTTAATAAAATGAAACACAAAGTATTCTTAAATACTATTATAGTTTATTTTCACTAGAGTTTAATGGTAACAACTTGCTGTCCTGGTTTCAAATCCCAAATCAACCATTTATTGTTTAATAACTTTTGGGGACATCACCTTATACACGCATAAGTATAAAATGATCTTATGAGAACACACAACTGAGCCATTTAAATAATAACAAGTTTTATGATTTTGAACTGGGTAAATCCACAGTGATGTTCCTATTCTGTTGGGAAGAAGGAGAAAGTCCCTCAACATCTTTTAACATTGTCCTTTATTGGTCCTTTTGAAATAAAAGTGTAGGTTGAAGTAAAGGAGCCAGAATCACTGAATTTCCTCTGTTTTTAAAAAGGAAACAGTAAGGGGCACCTGGGTGGCTCAGTTGATTAAGCGATTAAGCATCTGCCTTTGGCTCAGGTCATGATTCCAGAACCTGGGATGTAGCCCTGAGTTGGCTCCCTGCTCATCAGGGAGTCTGGTTCTCCTTCTGCCCCTCCTCCCGTTCATGTTCTCTCTTTCAAATAAATACAAAAATCTTTAAGAAAGGGAAACAATAGGAAGAATATAAGCAAGAAAATGATCTTCTTGAAGATATAATTTGCAAATATTTACACGTAGGTGTCAAGGAACAGGAAAAGGTGAGATTTGACTAATGTCTAGGAAAGTAGTATGATACTACTGAAATGTCAGAGATAGATTTCTTAGTATAACTGATCGTCATCTAGTAAATTAAGATTGGAAAACTCAAGATAGTTGTTGTGAATGAGGCTTATATTTATTCCAGTCTGTATTTCATTGAAAGAATCTCTCCTTAATCTTTGCCACATTGAGAGAGAAAATTTTGCTGCATTTAAATATTCCAACAAATCTTAGACCCAAGAAGGACTAAACCCCACTGTTCTAACATTATGTATGATCCCTCATCCCCACTTATTATATACCTTTTCCCTTCTTATTACGGTTAAATTCCCTGTCGGTATTTGTAATCAATCCTTTTTTAACTGCTCTATGCTCTTAAGCGTGTTTGCTTGGCACAGCCATGACTCTTACTAAATCTAGTTCCCTACCCAAGCTGCATCTGCAGACCATCAGGAGAAAAGGGGGAAAAAATCACAGAGAACTGACTGGTTTCACTATTTCTCTATTTCCTTCACTCTCTTGTTGTCCCACACCATTAACGATGACCTCATCTCTTATTCTCAGTCTCAGTGGACGATCTTAAGTATTTCACTGAGAATGTCATTATAGCCCCCATAGCAACCATCATATCAATATCTTTAACCATATACACTTTGCCTTCTCTGTTGCTGCTGTAGGTAGTTGGTTGTCATTACTAAGGCCATTAGCTTTAACACATACACACACATGATTCTACATTAGATCCCAGCATCATTGGCCTAGTCAAGGACATATCTATGGCAATATTTATCTCTATATTACGTCACCTATTTTTTCCCCAGATCATTCCATTAGCATAAAGTTATGCTGTAATTCCTTTCATCTTAAAAAAAAAAAAACCTTATGTCCCCACTCATCTCACTAGTGACTGTATTTTTCCTTCCTCCTCAATTAGAGCAACTTCTTGAAAGAAGTTCCCATTCTTCATCCCCTTCAATTATTTTCCATCTCTCTTCAATCCACCCCAGTCAGATTTTAACCTCTATTTTTTATTAATTAAACTGCTACTGTCAAGGTCATGAATGACCTCTACACTGGGAAGTGCTATGGTCAGTTCTCACTCTGCTTCTTATTTAGCATTCCGCAAACATTGCACCTGTTAATCAGTGCCTCCTTTTGATACCCTTTCCTTCAATCAGCTGCTTGGACAAAATTTTATGTGGGTTTCTCTCCACCTTGTTGTTTCTTAATTTTCTTGTTACCCCTTTTTACATCTTTGTCCTGACCTTTTAACTTTGGATTGCCTGGGATGTAGGCTACCCTCTCTCCTTTGTTCATAGTCCCTTCCCTATTTATTTCATCTGGTCCTGTGATGTTAAAAACCACATGTGTATTAATGATTCCCAAATTATGTATTTAGTATAGATATCTACAGGAAATCATTAATCAGCTTTCAACAGGTTAACAGATAATAATTTTACAGATATCCCCAAATCATGCATAAAATTGAACTCTTAACTTTCTTCCTTTTACCTATTCTACTTTCAAGTTTCTCATATCATTTAATGGATATTCTTTCATCTACAGTTGCATGGCTTAGAAAGTTGTTCTTAATTGTTGAGAGTTGCTCTTTTTCTTACATTCTTCATTTAATCTCTCAGGCAATGTTGGTAACTCTACTTTTAAAATGTGTCTATAATTGACTCAGTGTTCCCTTCCACCAAGGCCACCATATTGGTCCAAGCGATTATAATTATAATCTTTCTTGGATCACTTCAATGGCCAGAAAGTTCTCCCTTTGCTTCCTTCCTCTGCATTACAGTAGGTGCTGTTGTGTCCTGCCCAGCTTTCTCCTTCAGAATGATATGACTATCTCCAATATCTGCTGGAAATGTTGCTTGTTGACAAGCCACAGCTGAATCCCTCTCTTGTATTTTTTCTCAGCCAAAGGTTGCTGCCTTTTTAAGCATATGTTTCCTCCCTGGGGTTGACTTGCATCATGAGTTTGAACCAATTCAGCAGGGACACCCCAGGTCCACAATATCCTGGGATCAGCAGAGGTCTTTGCTGAGGCTCTATAGCATTTGAAATGATTCCTCTGCCCAATTCTGCTTTCCTCCCATCTCACAGGTGTTCTTATCAATGTTCTTTTTTTTTTTTTTAAGATTTTATGTATTTATTTGACAGAGAGAGAGATCACAAGGAGGCTGAGAGGCAGGCGGGGGGGGGGGCGGGAAGCAGGCTCCTTGCTGAGCAGAGATCCCAATGGGGGCCTCGATTCCAGGACCGTGAGATCATGACCTGAGCTGAAGGCAGAGGCTTTAACCCACTGAGCCCATCAGTGTTCTTCAGTGACGTCATACCTGCGGACTTCACTCTCAGGGGCTCTTTCCTGGGGAAGTTGACAAGCACTTCGTCCCACGTCAGTCTGAAAATTAGCCTAGAGAGTGTTTTAATATGTATATTAGATACTATAATTCCTCACAGCTCTACACTATTTCCCCATTTCATTTCAAAGTAAAAGCTGAAATGTCCTTAAAAGGAAATGCACAGCCGTAAAACCTTTTCCCTTGCCTCACTCCTCCCTTCCATCCGTCATTGCTCTGATCTCATCTTCAAGGAGTCTTTCTAGCTCACTTCATTATAGCCATATTACCTTTATTGCTCTTCCTCAAACAGTCATCCATGAGGCCATGAGGAGTTACCACGTTTGTGTTCGTTTTTCCCTCTTCATGGGACACTCTTCCCTTAAGTAGCTGCCAGGCCAACTCCCTTGCTGCTTGCAATGTGCCTTCCAGTGGGGTCAACTCTGACCACCTTATTAAAAGTTGACACCTGGGTGAGCTTTTACCAGTCTCCTCACCTGTTGCATTGTTCATAGCTGTGTTCACCTTCTAAAATACTGTAGGCATGATCCATTGATTCATTGATGATAATTTAGTGCCATTATGTTACCACCAGATTGTAAACTGCATAAAACCTGATTTGTTTGTTTCTTTCTAGATCTCTGATACATAGGAGCAGGTATTCACTTATATTTATTGAATGAATGAATGAATGAGCCACCTCACGCCTTAGGAGTAAGTAATAGAACATATATGACAATGCAAACCTGCTGGGCCAGTCTTGACATATAGCATATATAATGAGAAATAGTTACGTCCATTGCTCATTGATTTTTTTTATTTTTTTATTTTTTTTAAAGATTTTATTTATTTATTTGACACAGAGAAAGAGGTTACAAGTAGGCAGAGAGGCAGGCAGAGAGAGAGGAGGAAGCAAACTCCCCGCTGAGCAGAGAGCCCGATGCGGGCCTCCATCCCAGGATCCTGAGATCATGACCTGAGCTGAAGGCAGAGGCTTTAACCCACTGAGCCACCAGGAGCCCTGATTTTTTTTTTTCTAAGTACAAGTTCCATGGAAAATTTAATAGGAGGACAATTTTTAAAAATGCTATTCTACTAGTAACTAAATTCTTACCACAAAATCACCCACAATTTAAATTATAACTTTTCTCTTCCCCATATGTACATGATATCCTGCCATTCTCCCCACCCCCACCACTGTTATCTGTTATTTCTTGCTAAAGAAGGTAAACTGTACTTAACTACTCATATTTAAACAAATTGGCCAGTTAATTGTTTTAGCTGGAATTTTACTGAATTCATTTTTCAGGATGTACTTTACATTGGGATAGTTAGGGCCACATTTTTCATGGCTGCAGATGGACAGTGTTACTTATTTTATGATGTGAATGACCTTGGGCATAAAATGGAGACATTTTATGTCTCCATAAAATGGAGACTAAATCATTAAGATATATTAATTAAAACAATGGAGGGTAAAATTTTTTTTAAAAAGATTTGGTTTATTTATTTGCCAGAGAGAGAGAGAAAGAGCACAAGCAGGGGGAGCAACAGGCAGAGGGCGAAGCAGACTCCCCTCTGAGCAAGGAGCCCGACGCGGGACTCCCGTCTCAGGGCACTGGGATCATGACCTGAGCCTAAGGCAGATGCTGAACCGGAAATTTTTATAACCTAAGAATGCATTGGTATATGTGGGAAATTAAGATAACACTCTAAATCAGGAGACTCATCTAACTATCAAAAAGTACATCCACACTTATTAAAGATCATAAGATATAGCACATTCTTAAAGTTCAGGGGGAAAAAAACCCTACTGTGATGCTTTCTGCAATTATTTTTACTATGGATAGATAATTATCTAAATTTTATATATACTCCATAATAATTTATATGTTTACCTACCTAGTTGAAACTATTAAAAATTTTCCATTTGTAGTATTTTATTATTTTATTTTTTTTTTAAAGATTTTATTTATTTATTTATTTGACAGAGAGAGAGATCACAAGTAGGCAGAGAGGCAGGCAGAGGGAGAGGGGGAAGCAGGCTCCCCACTGAGCAGGGAGCCCGATGCAGGGCTCGATCCCAGGACTCTGAGATCATGACTCTGAGATCATGACCTGAGCTGAAGGCAGAGGCTTAACCCACCGAGCCACCCAGGCACCCCAGATTTTATTATTTTATTTATGTAAGTTTAATTCCTGTCCTTAAAATATCAAGTTTCCAGCTGTTTCTAAAAGCAATTCATAATGCAAGTTCTAGCCAGAACCATAATTAAAATATCCAAAAAATGTTCTTAAAATAATTATTTAGAGGAAATAACTCTAAAGCAGTGTCGCACCCACATCCAGAATAAGCCCAGCCTTTTCTTTTAATTATTCTGTGTAGTGGCTCTAAGAAAATAAAACCACCTTTGATTTTCCTTAATGTATTTATGACCAGGTATTATTTAAATTTTATTTAATTGTCAAAATATATCATTTTTAATTTCCAAATGATGGTACAAACATAAAAGTCCTGAAGAGATACACTGAAGTATAATAAATGTCTTCAGTTTTAAATATGTTGAACCCTAAATAATGAAGATGTGATGCTATACTTTGAACTAATGAAATTAGCATTCTGTTTGCCCTAGAATCTTTTGGGCATAAATAGGTATTAATTGAATGAGAAACTTAGGAGAGAGTTAGAGAGAAAGAAGTTAGGTAAACATTTTTTTAAATTATTTTTTGGATTTTTACTGTTATCGAGGTAAAACGTTCCTGAAACTCAACTTTCTAAAGGCTTAGAAAATATAAAGTAAGAACTCCATTGCCTCTTCCTATTAGCTATCCAATTCACCTGCTGGGGCGGAGGGCAAAAATGTAACAAGTTCTTGGATATTCTTTGTGTATAAATATTTAAGCAGATACATATATATATTTTTCCACTTGAACCACTTTTAAACACAGTTGGCCACACACTACATACATTGTTCTAAATCTTGCTTTTTCACTTAGTAATATATTATAGAGATTGTTGCCCATAAGATAGAAAAAAATGATCCTTATGCTTTTACTGAGATCATATTATACTTTGTATGTATATGTCTGGACACGAATATAGAGACAGACACAAACACTACAATTTATTTAATGTGTCATTTAGGGAAATTCATAGTATTTCCAACATTTTCTGTTATAAGAAAATACTATAGTGAATGATCTATTTCTCACATGAGGAAGTATATGTAGTGTGTGTGTGCGTGTGTGTGTGTGTGTATACATATATATATATATATATATATATGCACTCTTTATTTTTTAAGATTTTACTTATGTATTTCAGAGATAGAGAGAGAGAGAGAGAGAAAACATGAGTGGGAGGAGGAGCAGAGGGAGAGGGACAAGGAGACTCCGCGCTGAATACAGAGCCCAACACGGGGCTTGATCTTACCATCATGACCTGAGCCGAAATCAAGAGCTGGGTGCTTAACTGATTGAGGCACCCAGGTGCCCTTATATACTCTTTAAATAGGATGGCTGGATTCAAAAAAATAGCATTTATCATTTTTAATAAAGATTTCCAAAAGCTGTTCATAGACTACTCACTATATTCATACTCCACCAGCAGTGTATGAAGGTGGTGGTTTAACCATACCTTATTTGGAAGCTTTAATAATAATAATAATAATAACAACAACACTGAGTATATAAAGTAAAATTGTCCACATAAGTAGAATTAGTTACCTGACAATGCTAGAAATATAAGGGGAAATGTTTTTTTTCATTTTTTTTTCTGAGAAAAGGTAAACTTCTTAAAGGCAGTCATTCCACATCCTATTAATGTTGACACTAGTACAATGATAGAAACATGGTATATGGCCAGGGATCATTATTATTGTGAGCTGAAGAAAATAAGAAGAATATGATTAAACTTCAGGAAACAGCAATACACTTCTCATTTCATATAAAAACAAAATATTTGAAACCAGATCGTGACATCACATGTACGTTGAGAGGTTAGCAAAATGGCGGATTGACGAATATTCATTGACAAGTTAATTACAGCCACCAGTGTGATCTGACAGTAGTTCCTGACAGCCAGCACACACTAAGAAGAAAAGAGAAGGGCTAGTGAACTGAAGTCCTTGCAGTACCTGAAAAATTCACAGAAATTGTCAGAGTTGGCCACCAGTATTATTAGCAGTCTCCTCCGATCTAAATAGATTGTACAGATGGGACTGGGAGCAACAAATTATCAATGGTTGGTCAGGTCACTTAACGGATTTTGACAAGGACAGCTCTTTATCAACTCCTTACACAAGGCAACTTTCGAGATGGTATATATCTTGGTAATGCATCAAGTTTTGTATTTATCTGTTTCTGTTTTTCTCTAATTGGGTTTGGAAGCTTGAGTGTTAGTTCTGGTTTCTTGTCTAATATCACTTTCATAGTTGTATCCTATGGCTTTAAATTTCTTAGCCATTTTCCAAAAGAAGAAAGAGAGATAATTTCAGTTTGCTGCATTGAAATGTGTATGAGGTCACTGTTTTATTGCAGAAATGTTGTTTCACCTAAGGGAAAATTTCACTGCAGTGAGAGATGACAAGACCTCTGTGTGGACACTTGAAAAATTTGTGAAACACCTGAGACAACAAAAAGGCAATATAATCGCAAAATATTATTATTACACAGCTATTCCAATTTAGCAACTGTATCAGTAATATCCATTTAGATAGAGTATTAACTTTTTGTTGATTTCACTTTCTTTGATATTATTAAGATATAGACTCTAATTTAGGCCTTTTTCTTTTTTAGAGAGAGAGAAAGTCCGAGTGAGGTGGGGAGGGTCAGCAGGAGAGGGTAACGAAGAATCTTAAGCAGGCTCCATGCCCAGCACAGAGCCTAATATGGGGCTGGATCTCAGGACTCTGAGATCATGACCTGAGTCAAAATCAAGAGTTGGACTGAGCCACCTAAGCATCCCTAGATTTAATCTAGGCCTTTAATTCAGGTTCCAAACTAACAGAATACAAAATACAAAAAGAAGTTAAACACGTATAAATATGTATGTTGATATAACGTGCTTTAAATTATATTCTTCAGTATAGTACACTTAAACAGTTAATCATTTTTATCATTAGTTATAGTTGAAAAATTATTTTCATTTTGTATAGTTAATGACATCCTTAACTTTTTAAAGGTTTATTTTATTTATTTGAGAGAGAAAGAGTATGAGAGGGAGAGAGAGAGAGCACACAAGCAGAGGAGAGGGATAGAGGGAGAAGCAGACTCCCTCAGGGCAGGGATCCCAATGCAGGACTTGATCCCAGGACCCTGTGATCATGACCTGAGCCAAAGGCAGACACTTAACCGACTGAGCCACCCACGCACCCCAGTGACATCCTTGCTAATTTTGATTGCATAAAGTATCCTAAGTACATATAATAGTATATTCCTCCTTCTTGTGTTGTTCTAGTTCCTCAATTTAGGTAAGAATCTCATTGTTTTTAGCAAGATCCTTTGGAAATAAAGGTAATAGTCATTATAAAATTTCATTGAAGATAATTGAATGAGTATTGTTAGACCTGTTTGCTGAAAGTAAAAGGAAATGTACATAAAACTGGTTTTATTCATGTGTAGGAAAAAATGGATGGTTAAAACTTAGCAGATAACACTTATAGAATCTTTGCTACCTGCCAGACACTGGCATTGTTGAGTCATTTAATCTTCGTAAGGTCCTTATGGGATAGGTACTCCTATTAACATCAGTGTTTTACTGATCAGAAAACAGAGCCACAGAAATGTTAAGCAACTTCTCCAAGGTCCTACACAAGCATGTGATGGAGCTAGGGCTTGAATCCAAATCGTCTGGCTTCAGAGTCTGCATAATGCATAAAGAGAGAGTGTCATATCATGCAAGTTTTCATTTTTTCTGAAATATCTATTACTAGGAAATTTGGAGCCCTTTCCCCACTAATGTCCCTTCTGTTCATCTTAGTTTCAAAGTTCCTGTCAATGTGGAGAGAAGTTATGTGTGGAATCATAGTATTTTACTGGGGTTACTTCTTTCTTTCTTTTAAGATTTTATTTATTTATTTATTTATTTATTTATTTATTTGAGAGAGAGAAAGAGAGTGACTGCACAAGCAGAAAAAGAGGCAGAGGGAGAGGGAAAAGCGGACTCCTGCTGAGCAGAGAGCCCAACCCAAGGCTCAGTCCTAGGACCCTGAGATCATGACCTGAGCCAAAGGCAGACACCAACTGAGCCACCCAGGCACCCCCCACCCTGTGATTTCAGTGACATACTAAAATAAGTCCTTGATTTTTATAGCAGTTGAGAATTGTTCAATTAAAAAAAATAATAACCCAGATACTTTACACTAAAATGTCAATGTTTCACCTGAATAAAATCAAGCAATCAAGATTAGGTTAATATCAGCAAATAAATTTCTGCTAATGTCTTTATTATATATTTTAGGTAAAATGGAATTTATGACCTAAGCTATTCTGATAATATTCTTCATTATCCATTAGAAGACTAATGTCTTTTTTTAAAAGATTTTATTTATTTATTTGACACAGAGAGAGACAGTGAGAGAGGGAACACAAGCAGGGGGAGTGGGAAGGGAGAAGCAGGCTTCCCGCTAAGCAGGGAGCCTGATGCGCGGCTTGATCCCAGGACGCTGGGATCATGACCTGAGCTGAAGGCAGATGCTTAACTACTGAGCCACCCAGGTACCCCAAAGACTAATGTCTTGATAAATTTTATTAAGTTTATCATTTATTTAATATTAAGTTAGATTTAAATAAGACTTTCTTTTTGTAAGATAATACTCTAAACTTAAGAGTACACACTGTGGTAGAATGATTATTATATCTTATTTTAAATGATGTCTTTGGACAATATAGCAATAAGATTTCCCATAGTCTATAATAATTTAGTAGAAAATAGGTTTTAATGTAAATCATATGTGCTTTAAGATACTGTATACAAATAATTTGCATATATGATAAGCACGTGCATATATGTTTATATATTTATAATATTTTGAGGTTTATTATTTGAGAAAACCCAATTATGCAGCAAATAATCTTTTATTATCTGGTAAGTGTATAATTAGGGATAATTTTTTTTTTACTAATTTGCCAATAAAACAGAAGTCCCAAAAGAAAGCCAATATACTTATTTAAATCAAACATATTTCTCTACATAAAAACTCTAAAGTAAAATAGAAAATATTAAAATAAATCTAGAGGGGTTAACTAAAATCATATCAATCAAGCCAGTACATAATTGACACAGGTCCTTTTGTCATTTTGTATCATATGCATATGAAAAATCAAGTGGAGCTAAGCACACTCTATTACATGCTGCTAAAATTATTTCTCCTACTTTAATTTTGTAAATGGAATTTTTAAAAGTTGGCAAAAGAACCAACACCCAGCTTCAAGAGAACTGCTGAATTTTTTAGTGAAATAATAGCTAACATAACTGAGTAACCTACTCTAGACACTGTTCTAAGACAGAGCTCTTGACAGAATGCTTTTGAAATAGTCAATTTCAAGTAGTTGGCTTAAATGACCAGGGCATAAGCTAAATATTTTGCATCTAGAGACTTTGCATGTCTCTAAACATTAGATGACCTGATACTGATGTATGTTTAACATTTTAGAAGAACAGTTGGTACAGATAAAAGCTGGGTTTTGACTGATTTGGTTTTGGAAGATGTATTTGCTATATATGTCTGTTATTATCTGTGGGTCTTAGGCAAGGAACAATAACCTTAAGACTGTTGGAGGGGTTAATAAATTCCCCATTATTACTTCTGTAATACAATGGACATAATAGAATTTTGGTGAATATTAAATGAGGTAGAATCCTAGAAAATGCCTAAAACAATGCCAGCAGAAGAGAGGTTCAGAAAAAATTTAATAAATCTGAATTTAGAAAAAAGAAATCTGGGATGTTAACTCTGAATGACTCTAGCCTGCTTCATATATTTGTCTGAGACAGTTTACGTATATGCATATATATTTTGCATGTAGAGAGGTTTATTGTAAAATACTTTGATAAGGTCACCTGAAAGTTAATGGTCTAGGCACCAGAACCTTTTCTGAAAATAATTTGCTGAGAGACTAAGTTTTGAATTCCTTATTGGAAAGGATTATTTTCAATTAGAGTGATGAACAGTCAACATCTTTGTAATATTTTCTCTTCAATTCCATTTTTCTTTTTTTTCTCTTGCTATATGGATATTACTTTACCAGAGGCGTGTTAATTCTGTGATGTGATCTAAAAGAACTTTCCATCTGGCTTGGGAAGAAGTGAGGAAGAGGGATAAAGAGGCAAAATAATAGCAATGAGTACCAGGGAGAGAGTGCAGTCAATAAGATTAAATAAGATTTAGTGAATCTGCAAAGTGGATTATTCAAGTCTGTCATTGAGAGTTGTCTATTATTGTTTAAAACCTGAGGTGCTGAGGAGATTAGATGTATCAGAATGATAGGCGAATGTAATTGTATATATCTATATAGTGATTTATCTTAGTAATACAGGAAATTGTAGCATTTATAGTTTTAGGTGGCTGTTGAAAGGAGAAGGTGACTAAATTAGATTTTACTTGAAATGGTCCACAAATAATTCACAGGCTTTTAGAAAGGTGGAAAAGTGATGGAATACTTTTTGACGTCAAAAGCTTTGAGAAGATATGTATTAGTAACTAAAGTAAAAATCTAATATTAATGTGATCTTTTCCATTAATTTTTTCACATGGCCAACTATACCAAGTCTTTCCTACACATTAAACAATTAGCTGCTGTTTTCTGTACTTGTGGTTTCTGGCATGATGAAATGAGTAGACTTTTATAAAGCAGTTGTAATTGAATCATGGTTGTAGCCTTTTAAAAAAATAAATGAACTAAAATTTCTATTTATCTCACACTTTTTCGGTGGTATAATTAGAGTTGTTTTAACAGAAACCTACCTTGTATTAAAAACTTAAGGCAGTGACTTGTCAATTCAGAGTATTTAACCTAAATTTAACCTAAACTGAAAAGACTGAGAATGAGAAGTATTTAAATAATCAGATAAGAAAATAAATATTTTGTGCCCATGTTTTTTACTGGTATTTAAAATTTTAACTGGGCACTGGGAAAATGACAGTTGGCTTGAAACATACATAAAGATTTTGTACTTGGGAAGATAAAAGACTGTATTTATTCATTACCACATGTTTAAATGTAGAAATAGAAAGATACTATAATATGCAACAGATTAAAGTCTGTTGTAAACAAAGGTATATATACATATATATGTATATATACATAATACCATCAGGCAGAATGGGTTTTCTTCCAAAATATAATTTCCTAACTTGTCAATGTGCTTTCCTGACTTAAATTTTTGTTCTTCCTTAGAAAAATAATTCCAATATATAGATATATGACTTTTGCATATTCTTAATAACTTAATCTATATTGGTGCTTTTAAAGAGGTTCTACATATAATTGTTGCAAGAAAGAAGTAAAATATCAATGCTCACTTAGCTCTTGATTTTCCTAGGTATTTTATTATCAGTTTTAAGTGGTAATGTGCCAGAAAATACACATGATTAGTCTGATTCCATTTATATTTATATAACATAGAAAAATTTGTGCATGGCTTTCATCCTTTTGAAAATGGCTTATTTTTCCAATAGCAATGCATGTCAAAATGCTGAAATGACATTCTTTATCTTCTTGAACCTCAGATATGATGTAGCTCATTACATTAGCACCAAGAAAGCAGGCCATAAATTACCACAGTGTGTTCAGGCATGTCTGCAGGCTTGACATTGCCTTCCTCATAGAATATCCATCATTCCAGAAATGTCCTGGATACTAAAGGGACAGACTGCAAAGAAATTAAATCCTAAAATAGAGCCATGCAGTATCTTACTGTTAATATCAGATACAAGATACTTTTATGTCAGTTGAATTTCTACCTCACTGATGAACACAGTAATCAAGATATATTAGGAAGGGGCTGCCTGGATGGCTGAGTGGGTTAAGCATCTGCCTTTGGCTCGGGTCATGATCCTAGGGTCCTGGGATCGAGCCCTACATTGGGCTCCCTGCTCAGTGAGGAGCCTGCTTCTCCTTCTCCCTCTGTTGCTCTCCCTGCTTATACTCTCTCTCTCTCTCTCTCTCTCTCTCTGTCGAATAAATAAAATATTTTTTAAAAAAGATATATTAGGAAGAATTTCATGCTTTTTAAAAGCTATGGAGAGTTTACATATGTTTACTTAGTTTATAGAGACTGAAAATGGGATAAGAGTGGAACAAAATTAATAGAAAACCATTTGAAACATGAAAGAAAGTATTTTCATTTTTTGCTCCATACATTTTAGGAAATAATAAACTTTAATAAAATACACTTGAAGAGTTGTTTATAAACAAGTACTTTCAGGACTGATTTTCTTGAAGAATATGCGTGGAGTGACAATCAAGAAATTTTCACTGCAATACTTACAGTGTGTAACATGGAACTACCGTACGAGTAACGTTTGAGTTGTAGAGGGAAAAGAACATGTTGAAAGGTACAAATTACAATGTCTTCTTCTGGCCTAAGAATGTTAAGTTCTCCGAGGGAACAAATGGGAAAAAGGAACTATTTAAATGCAGTGCCCATTCAGAATATTAATTAAGTATGGGAAGAATATTCTATCACACGCTCATTGATTTCAGTGAGCATTGGTGCAAAGTCTTATTGTTGAGAGATTAAAAAGGACAAGACATCAGGGAATTTAAGAGCCTGTAATTTTTCCTGGAAAAAATTTCACTGGAAATGGAAAAATATCTTATATTTTAATATTCAGTTTATTGACTTTCTTAACTGAACATCTAAGATGTCACTGTTTGTTAGACTTCAGGTACTTGATTTTTTATCTGATTCAAGTTTTGTGTTTTACAATGAAAGTACTGATCATGTTACTTAGGCTATAGTTAAGATAGAAACATCAAATTTCAATTCAGGATAGCTATCTTAGAAATGGTAAACAATGTACTGTGATATTTTGGAAAATGAGACAGACAACTGCCAAGATAAATGAGAAGGTAGACCAGTCCCTGTGGATCTGCAGCCATAGTAGAATAATGCCCTCCACCAAATGTGCAATAACCTCATCCCCAAAACCTATGAATATTACCTTACATGGCAAATGATCTTTGTTGATGATGTACAACATAATATAAAACAAACGAAAGAGAGTGAAAAAGAGTAATCTCCGTTGATGCAAGGGCACATACCATAAAATAGTAAGAGCATCCTGAATTAGCCAGGTGGACCCCATCTAATCACATTAGTCCTTAAAAGCAGAGAAATGTCTCCAGCTGGAAGAAGACGAGGACGGAGAGAGATGCAGCAGAAGGGAAGTTGGAGAGATTTGAAGTCTGAGACAGAACCTACCTACCGTCTGGTGGGAGGTGTGGGTGGTGCAGAAGTATTGGAGACAGCTGGAAAGCATCAGAATAAATAGAGAAAACCTCTTGACAACCCCCAAGGTCAGAGACTTCAGTTCCAGGAACTAAATGCCTCCAGAACCAGAGTGAGTTTGGAAGCAGTTTAATTCCAGGGCCTCCTAAAAGGGAAGGAACTTAGGTGACACCAACTTTGGCCTCTGAGACCCTAAGCCAAAAACCAGCTGAGTCCATCTGGATTTCCGACCTACTGAGGTTAGTTAATAAATATGCATTGCTTTAAGCTGATAAATTGTGCAGATTTGTTAAAGCAGCAGTAGAAAATACAGCTGTATAGAGATTCTATCAGAGATTTGTTTCTACTTAAATAATCAGTGTTAAGTGGTTAAAAGTTTGAAATGGACCCAAGGCCTTTATTTAATTGTATCTTAATTCTAATATAAATGTAATTCTTAATTTTTTTAAAGATTTATTTATTTATTTGACAGAGACACAGCGAGAGAAGGAACACAAGCGGGGGGAGTGGGAGAGGGAGAAGCAGGCTTCCTGCTGAGCAAGGAGTGTGACACGGGGCTCGATCCTAGGACCCTGGGATTGTGACCTGAGCCAAAGGCAGCCACTTAACAACTGAGCCACCCAGGCGCCCCTAAATGTAATTCTTAATATTCATGCACATGTTATTATAAAAATTTTTAAAACAAACATGGATCCAGTATGTTCTAATATCCTTCCAAATGTGAAATTAGGGGAAACTATCATCAAAATTACATGTCAGTAGAAAACAGTAAGGTGCCTGGAATCCATTTTGTTGTGATAGTTCATTTAGAGTCTGATATAGAAAACTTGGTAAGTGGAGTCAGTTATTTGTTGAAGACTTCTACTCCGTGGCAAACTCCTATCTAAACCTGTTCTCAGTTGATGATGTGACTAGTGAAGCTGCTCAGCTGACCTGACTTTTGTAGACATTTTATTCCTTGCCTCATTGCAGCTGGAGATTATAGCAGGCATAAGAACAAAAAAACTTACAGGGGGTTATGGAATGGTTGTTTGACCTCAGCTATGATAAAAAAACAAACAAACAAAAAACCCTATCCTCTTATGCAAGTGAATGTTTTTACTTGGGACAGCCTAAACCCATTTCTGGCAATGGCAGTGATGACAGAAAATACAAATAATTATTAACGTTGCTGATCCTATTTCACGCAAACCCCCTGGTCATTCACAGCTCGTTGGTGGTGTGTGCCTAGATAGTTTTTCTCTGCCCAAGTGATAGATTAAATCGTATTTTTAAAACTCTGATAGCATTTCCATGTAAATTCCGAGTGTGTTGTAGAAATGTAAAAGGTATCGATGGCAGATTTTGATAATATCATTGTATAAGATAATGATTTGAAGGTAAAAATTGGAAAGTTGGAAAGTGGTCACATATCAAGGGCAAATTACCAGTGTAAAACATGTTTCAATTTAGGATTCATTCTGTTATTATCGTGGGCAAGAATGGAAACTCTTCTAGCAAGCATCTGTCAGCTAAATAGCCAATTAACTATTAGGTAAGTCTTTATGGAGTGCTTAAAGTACAGGAGAAGGTAAGCTAGAGTACCCTGCTGTCTGTATGTAAGAGTTAAAAGAAATACTCCTTTGTTAGATTACATTTGAGTTTATCTTAATGTGTTAAAGAATTTTGCAGATAGGAAAAAATAGTGTTTCAGAGTCCTCTTTACTCATTTAAATGTCCAAGTGAGACTCAATAAACACTTACTGTTTCTGGATATATAAAAGCAGAAAGCTTTCCGCATCTGCCTCATTGCTTGTCAACAACGGTCTTGCTTTTTTTGTGTTTCAGCATATTGCTGAGAGCACATAACCTTGCTGTTGCAATTTCAAACCGATTTTCTTTTCATGTTCCCTATCTAATTGCCTAGATTCCAAGGTCATCTCTTAGTTCTCCCTGTAGGCACTGATAAAAAGGTACATTGGAAAAAAAATTTAAATTCTGAACACCACCAACAAATAACCTACATAATATTTTGAACTGGCAATTTAAAATATGAAGGCATTTTGACCTGAAAACACAGGGAGCTAAGGCCATAGGTGACCAAACAAAATAACGAAAGATTTAAAAGGCAAACTGTTTTTTAAAGTATTGAACAACAGATAGTCCTTTTTAAATGAAATAATGAAATAACATTTCAAATTTTAGAGCATGCTAAATTCTCTAAATGATGGTAGTTATGTAGCTGTATTAACCCTTCCATGCATCATGGTTACAGTGTGCTCGTGTCCTGAAAAAAGATAACAAATCTCCTATTTTATCACAGAAAATTATACTTTGGTCTTGAAGAGATTCTTGCTCATTGGATTTATAAATTGAGATGACATTGATGGTCATAACAACATTTTGTCTAACACAAAATCACGTTTGGGAAGCAAAAAAGAGATAATCAAAATAGAGATTTTGGTTATAGTTCCAATTCGAAGAACAAATAGCATGTCAGAGATATTTTAAAGGTAAAAAACAGACAAGGAAAATCAACATATGTCAATCTAATGTGATTTAACTATTAAAATATGAGTTTGGGATCTTCGTAAATAATATAATGAAGTAGTTACGTAAAGAGAGTAAGGTTCTGAATATCAACAGAAAATCTATTAGATATGATATGTAATAAACCAATTTTGGAACTACTTGTAGGAAATAAGTCAACTGCTAAATATTAAGTCATTTAAAATTAGGGCTTATATACTTTGTATTTACTAAAATAGTTGCATTTTAAAGAGTAGTTAATAAGGCAAAAATGTAGATCTGCTGAGTGATAAAATTTAATTCAGATAACTTGGTAATGAGAATATCCACCTTATATTTAAGAATATTAAGTTTCAGTGGTATATTTAAGCTCAGCCCATATATAGCATAGGTATTGAATAAAATTCAATATACAGTAGTGCTGCCATGGAAAAAAATCTAAATACCTTTAAGATACTTGAGAATAAAAAAAAAGATATTTGAGACTAAAAGTCATAAGCTATAGAACATAGAAAATTGTCTCTTAGTAGGATATATGCTGCAATGGCCCCAAATACCTAAGGTCTGTCATGGTTAGTTTTATCTCTGCAGCTGTCGAAGGCCACAGCACCCAGTTATTAATCAAACACAAACCGAGGTGCTACTGTGCAGGTAACATGGTTAGCAGCCACACAATCAGTTAACCTCAAGAACGGGATTACTCTCAATCATAGGGGTGGGTCATACAGTCATTTCTAAGCCCCTAGTAGTACAACCTGAGGTGTCCCTGAGAAGATGTCATAGATAGGCCTCAAGATTCAATATCCACTCTCGCTGGAGCTTGCAGGCTTGTGGCCTGCCCGACAAATTTCAGACTTGCTGACCCTGGGATCATGTGAGTCATTTTGCTAAAATAAATTTCCTTACAGAGGGGTAAGTGTAGATAGATCCTATTGGTTCTGTTTCTCTGCAGAAACCCGATGGACACAGCATGGGACATAAAATGTCAGTATCGGAGGTATTCAATAATTACTTCAGTAAGGTTATTTGACACATAGAATTAACAAAACGCTTCCTAAGTTCATGTTTTTACATTTATTCTATTATAATGCATCAGATCCTAACTGAAGGCTTTTTTCTTAAGCACCAGTTTCCATGAAAAGGAAAAGCAGAGATACTTTTCTGTCTCGTACCCACATTACTTTGGGCTTTTCTGACTATTGTTGTCTGTGAGACTGTGTGTTTTCTTCAGTGCTAAGTGGATCTTTGCTTGTGATTGATACCTCGCTTACAAAAGCACCATATATTTATTCTGTGGTTATTGTGTTTTTTCAATACGAACAGTAATAATAGAAAACTAATAGAAAAATAACTAATAGAAAAAGAAATCATATGCAATACCTAATGATTAAATATTGTCACTTTACTATTATTTGAAACAATGACATGCAAAGATAATTTTTACTCATTTAAGCTGTAGTTTAAACGGCCAAATTCTTATTTCTTTCTTCCACCCCTCTATCTTCTAGATTCAGGTAACAATAGAAGACTAGCACACTGTTGTCAGAGATTTGAAATAGTTAACAGCGAAGAATTAAGTCAGTTGATACATGAGGTTGTCCTAATAAAACTTCTTTTTGATGCTTTGTGATTCATGTTAAGTCTATATTGCAACATAGTTAGGAACCCACATGAATAACAGCTAAGTTAAGATTGTCAGTTTCAAGAACATCCCAGGTGTCATAGATGTTTAGGGGACAAAAAAGGGAAGGAATTAGGTCAAAGTATGTGTGGCACATACAAATTAGGATTGAAATTAATGCAGTATATGTCTTTTTACAAATATATACACTTATTTTCAAGTCACATTATAGAATTAAGCTCCAGGAATTAATTTCACAAGGGATAATTTAGTTGGCGTGAAGGGCCATTATGTCAGGCAAGAGGCCATAGAATAAGCTGGTCAGTAGTTGATATAAATTTTGGTATTAAATATATATTAGATTTTAGAAGGGTGGATTGTCAAAATGTGAATATAGCAATTTATCTGAATAATTAAAGCATAAGTAATAAACCCATCAATTAAGATATTTTTTCTTTCTAGAAGTAAATATTACAGATAAAATCTATATATTTTTACATTTTCAAATATATATTTAAATTTTTTTCTTAGGAACAACTTCCATATACTGACACACATTTTGTACACATTCATCCTCTATTCTGCACAATAAGAAATGACTCTCCTAAATATTTTATATTAACAAATATAAATTGTTGTTTATATGCAGTAAGAAATCAATACAGTTTAGAAAGTTAAAGAATAAAGACTATAACTTCTTTCTGATAAACCCTGATAAAAAGAAAATTGAATTATCATAGTATGTTATCCCTTAAGATTGTTTGATATTAATACATTTACTCATTAGAATTTTAATATACATGTAAGCAATGATAGAATGAACAATGAATATCAAGTGCCCATGCACTATTGAGTGAAAAGTAGAAGGTAAAATTTATTTTTGAAAGACACTTTTGTGTGATTTCACTTCGCTATCCATCCAGCCACTCAAATATATGTACTTAAGAGCTTTAAAAATAATTTTGATTAATAACTTTGATGAAAGTAAAAGTACAACCCATCTTCCTTTATGAAAGTATCTGTTTCTGGAAGATGTGAAAAATTTGGACTTTATATAAACTATACTTTTTATAACTAAAAATTTAGGTGCTGCTGGAAATGCTTAGATTTAGAATTTATGGGGGAAAATAATATGTTTTATACACAATTTCTTTGAGAGCAAATGTTCATAATAGTGATTGAAATAATTTCATATTTCTAATTTCAGAATTGTTGAATGTTACAAACACTTATTTCTCATTTGTATTAGTGCTGAAATATTTAGATGAGGACCTGTAATTATGATTACCATTCGTTTGTGGTCAGATTAATCAATTTGTTTTCAGTCTGTGTTCAGTTCAAACCATTACCGTTTCATATACACAGGCACTGTTTCAGTTACTATGGGTAGTGGGGTGAGAGTAATGGTTGCTGTTGCACAGATAAGAGTAGAGGCTGGCTGGGTTTTGTCCCAGGCCAGTGACTACAGCCCTCCCTTTCCCTTGTACTCACAATGCAGAGGTGAGAATGTTGAGGATGTCAGGATAGTTTTGGATCTGAAGTGGTTTACAAACCAAGGTAACATGCTTCCAGTATCAACCCCATGATTGGGACACAGCCATGATTGTGTCAACATGGTGGACAAGATGGGTTGTGTCAGAGGACACAAGACCACCCTCCTTCCATATGATGTCTCCCTGTCAGCAGCCAGGTCCACCAAAAATCCTACTCAGGTTCGAGAAAAGAGTAGGTTTGTGGTCTGCATAATGGAAAGTTGAGTGAGTTTTCATCAGATGGCCTTTTTATTTTCCTATGCAAAAATTGAAGGTAAAAGATGCCCCCAATTAAAGGTTAAGAGACTGGAAGAGTTAGTGGAGGGCAGGGCTGTGATCCCGAATAGGATGAGAGACATTAACTTACCAGTCTACGTTGCTGGTGGGCTTCCCTTACTCCAATCTGCACCAGAATCAACTACAATTACATCAGTCCACAAGTGGTAGTTTTGCTGGATGAAAGACATGAAGAGCAAAAGGCCAAAGTAATGGAGAATTTGGTAACAGCGATTTCAGTGATAATCCACACATAGAAAAAGAAGGGAGAGCAAAAGTGGAAAACGGAAAATGAAATAGAAGAGGGATCTAAAGAACAAAATCAAAATGAGAGGAAAGAACTGGCATGCTAGAGATATAGAGAATCAAAATATTGGAAGTGTGTGATCAAATAGTATAAAAAAGCCAATTGATTATTTTGCAGGTAGAGTTTGAGGGGATGTTGGGATTCCATCAATGTCAGTCCAAGTATCTGAGATCAGCCTGAGGGAGAACTTCTGTCTGGTTTATGCCTACAGATTACTTTCACTTGCTCTTTCCTTCCACCGTCTGCTCCTTCCCAATGCTCCCCAGCTCTCCTCTGTACTGATATCTTCACACCAATCTTAACTTTCCATGGAGAGCAGAGCAGAGCCTAGTCTTCTAGGAGGTTGCCCAACCATACACAAAGCAGATTCGGTGTGAGGATAACTGCAATCCCGTCCTATGTTAACCATTCCAAATAGTTTCACATAGTAGTAGAGCCTTATAGTCTTACTTTCATCAAACTGTAGACAGTGGAAGTATTGTAAGATTGAAATTCAGAGATAAGGACAATATTGGTTTCCCTTATGCTGTACATGGCTATGCTTTGGGGTACTGTCCATCCAACTCTTAAAGCCTCTAACGAATTCTAGGTTTCAGAATACTACAGTTCAGAGTTGGCAAGTAAACAGCATGAAGGCTGCCTAATTGATAACTGCATTTGTCTAGCTGTGTAGAGAATTAACTGAAGAATTCTTCTTGACATACTGTCTCAATCCATCACTATCAATTCGTCAGAATTTGTACATCAGAAGCAAGCTATTTGACGTTGTTAGCCTTTCCTTAGGAGATCCAGAAGGATTTCACATCATTGTCTTTGGCTCTAGTACCACAGGCAAATGTTCAAGGACAAGTTAATGCTACAGGGACAGAGAGGATTTGGTTTCATGGCATTCACAAGCACAGTGGGCTTTCTGAAATTCAGTCCATCCAAGGCTTATCTCCACAGAGACTTCTGAAACCAGATTATAACCCAGAGTTTCTTCTTTTCCATAAAAATCTCTGTTGGACCTTTGTGATTGGATTTCACATTGTTAAGGGTGCTTTGCTTCTGTTCTCCATCATGGTTGTGTTTCGTTCCCCCAAATTTGGTTCAAAACAGCGATATATTTATTGTACCTTGGTGGGCTGATTGTTTTAAGAAATATGAAGGCACTTTACAAATTTATATAAAATTCTAAACCGTGTTTTTAAAAAATATTTTATTTATTTGACAGCATAAGCAGGGGGAGCAGCAGGCAGAGGTAGAGAGAGAAGCAGGCTCCCCACTGGGCAGGGAGTCCAATGCAGGGCTCCATCCCAGGACCCTGGGATCATGACCTGAGCAGAAGGCAGACACTTAACTGACTGAGCCACCCAGGCACCCCCACCTGTGTTTCTTATATTCTCAAAATAAGTATATCTAGTCAATACTCTTGTGTGTTCATTCCAACATTGTAAAGTTTAGGAATTGCTAATGTGCAAAGGACAAAATCAGCTCCGCATTTATAATCTCAGAATTTCCAAATTTCTTAAAGACCTTTAAAATTAAGTATAGATTATATTGTATTTTAATATTAGAAGCAGATCTTCAGGTAAAAAGGGTTTTTTCCTTTTTAAGATTTTATTTGAGAAAGAAGGAGAGAACGCAGTGGGGGGGATGGGCAGAGGAAGAGGGCAAAGCAAACTCCTTGCCCAGCAGGGAGCCTGATATGAGGCTCGATCCCAGCACCCCGAGATCAGGACCTGAGCTGAAGGCAGATGCTTAACCCACTGAGCCACCTAAGTACCCCAAAAAGAGTTTTGTTTTATTACAGTCATATCCTCATCTTCCCATAAATAAGGGAACATATTATATATGGTACTCTCTGGGTTCTCTATCCCAGTGCATTGAAATATGTGGCTGTGTTTGCACTAATACAACATTGCTTTAATTATTAAAATTGTATATATTAGTAATTCTAATTCTTTATAAGTCATTTGATTTTCAGATAAGTCCTCCCCCCCTTTTTTTTCATTTTAAGCATTATATTTTTAATGTTTCACATTTAACATTCCTCCATTTTTAGGGTTTGTCAAGAGGCAATTTTATTTAAATGCATTTTTCTGGTGATCCAATTCTGTTTTCCTCAAAATGTTGACCCTTCTGTGGACTACAACACCTTTCTCTGTTTGCCTTTTTTAGAGTGAAAACAGGCAAACAAAAACACTCGTTGCCATATAACTTCAAGCTACATTCCAGCGTGTGAAATTTAGGTTTAACTGTGTTTTTTCTATTTATGTATTATATTGCCACTCCGGTATGACTACAGTGACTGCTTTATAGTCCATTTGTTTATGTTTTATCCGCATATATCCCTTCAAACTGAAGCATGTAGCAAAAAGAAGCACACCCGTTTCAGGGAACCCTACGTATTCTTTTCTTGATTCTCACGTGCAGCTTAGATGTTATGCTGATTCAGCTACTGTGGAAGTTTATGAAATAATTACCGGACAGAGTGAAGTTGTCAAATATTTTATTAAGCCAGTTTTACATATGAAAATAGATATATAAAAAAATTAAGCTGTGATTTTTTTCTTTCCTAAGGAAAGCTCCCCAGTTGTTTTAAACAAGCATTTCAATATGATTTAATTGGCCAGAATATATTAAGTTGTTTTGCCAGAAACATTGCTTCCATTAAAATGCATCCTATGTGGGGGTACCTGGGTGGCTTAGCTGGTTCAATGTCTGACTCTTGGTTTCAGCTCTAGTCTTGGACTTGGGGTTGTGGGGTTGATCTCCACATGGGGCTCTGTGCTCAGCAGAGAGTCTGCTTGGGGTTCTCTCTCTTTCCCTCTTCCTCTCCGCCCCCACCCCCACGTGTGCTCACGTACTCTCTCAAATAAATAAATAAATCTTAAAAATAAAATAAAATAAAATGTATCCTATGCGTAATTACTTGTTTGACCACTAGCTCGACATTATGATACTTGATAAATTTCTCCAATCTTGAGAAGATTATTTAACTTCAGGGAGCCTCACTCTCATTTTAAGATCATGAAAATAATATCTTAGGGAAAATAATACTTTAGATTTGTGGTTTGAAATATGGGAAATAAACTGGGGAGACTACTTTGTAAGCTCTTATTATGTAAACTGTGAAAAGTTATTATGACATACGTATGCTACATTACAGCTCCCAGTTTCCTACAAGACTGTCAGAATTTATAGTTCATTCTCTCATTTATTTTCATTGCTCTGCCATATAAGCAACTGCATGGGTGGCAGAAGTCAGTAACAGATTTCAACAGTTTATTTCCAGTGAGATTTCTAATGAGTTTTCTTTCCCCAAGACCTACTTAAGAGGCAAAGTAACAAGCACTTGAATCTGTTACTTTTAATCAAATGTGTTATAAAAGCTGAAAAACGTAATGTAACATTTTATGTTTTTAGTTATTTATCAGGTAGTGAATTAGACAGTGGGGAATATACTGTTGTTTACAGGATGTGAAAATAATATAAAAGAAGAAATTGGCATTTAAAAACACAGCACATTCTTTTAAAATTATTTAAAATTGTGTATCTTTGTAAATTTTGGAATATAAGAAAAATATTATTCCATTATTCCATTGTCACTCCCCTATCAACTCTCACTTAGTTTTTTAAGAGATAAAATAAGCCACATGGATTCAAATTCCACTCCCAGGTCTGAATATTTGTCACTTGAAGAATTCTCTTCCCCTTTCTTTTTTATTCCCACCCTCAACTTTCTACCAACCCCACAAAGGGCATAATTTGGCAGGTCCACTGAGAGTTTTACCCAAATACAAAGAGTCTGGTGAGATGCAGTGTGACAAAAATTTGGGCAAACATAGTCAGCCCTCCCTCGGCCCTACCTGCAGGCCAAAAATGGCATCTCTGATAGAGCTAGGAACCTTCATTAGAATGTTCTCACAGTAATTGAGGATGGCCTTTTCATAGCTTGGAAACTCAGACCAATTCATTCTATTTCTAATGATGTAGCATCTAACATAAATGATAATAAAAATATGTATCAAAAATGAATTATTTCCTGTTATTTTTTAGGGCATCAGGGAGCCCTTTCCAATAAAAATGTACTAACATAATTTTCTTAAAAACTTTAAAAATATGAATTCATTTGCTTTATTTTTAGTTTATTTTTATCAATTAAAACACATTATTAAAAATACATAATGTTATAATGCTTGTAACAAAATTGTAGTCATTTGCCTAACCCTTTACATGCTAGAGTCAACCACTACAACTCTATTATTTGTTTTATATTTCATTCATTTTCATTTTTCTCACTAAGAAAACCTATTATTTCTTGGGGCGCCTGGGTGGCTTAGTTGGTTAAGCAACTGCCTTCGGCTCAGGTCATAATCCTGGAGTCCCCGGATCGAGTCCTGCATCGGGCTCCCAGCTCTGCGGGGAGTCTGCTTCTCCCTCTGACCTTCTTCCCTCTCATGCTCTTGCTCTCTCATACTCTCTCCCTCTCTCTCCAATAAATAAATAAAATCTTAAAAGAAAAAAACAAACCTGTTATTTCCTGATTCTTTAGTTTTAGACATAATTTATTCTTACAATAGAAAATTAGCATTTAGTCGACCTAATACATAAACTCCCTCTACCTCCCACCCCAACACACTTCGTATCCCATCCTCTCTGCACATTATATTACTATTTGGGGTAAATATTCAGGATTTAATCTTTATATCCATGTAAGTTTTGTTAGTGTGATATCATTGTATTTCCTCTCTTATAACATTCCATTGGGACTTTGTAAATTTTTGGTTTCCCTTTTTCTATTTGAATTCATCCATAAAAGCACAAAATAATTAAAAATTATATCTGTATAGAGAATGAATCAGGTGATATCAGGTTTACTTCAGTCCTAGGGGTGGAGATGTTTTTCCTTAAGTTCTTCACTTTGGTTTGTTCTGAATTCATCCTAGTCTTATTCTCATCCTTAGGACTTTCTTTTTTCATAATCTTGAAAATTTTCTTTATCTTTTTCTTCATTGATTGTGTCCTTAATTTTGATTTTTATCTTCTTGTTGGTTTTCCTCCCTAGTTTAATCTGCTCACATTCACCAGTAGTTCCCAAGAATAGTCTGTGGGGGAATTTTTTTTTTGAGAACCTGCATGTTTGAAGACTTTATCTTTGCAGTCGATGGAAGTCTAGGTTAGAAACATATTCCCATCAGAATTTTGAAGACAGTGTTACATTGATTTCTATTCTTCAATATTATGTAAAAGTTTATTGCCATGCCAGATCCTTTATATATGAGCCACATGTTTGTACTCATTCATGTACCCATAAATAAAAGGCATTTGGGAAGTTGAATGCCACATGGTTACAAATGAATTATTCAAACAATTCAAATAAAACTTTAAGATCAGTTTTAGTTTAACCAAACAATGTGAAGAATTTGTTAATTCTTCAGGGTTATTTCTGTTTTTTGTTTTTTGTTTTTTAGGACATACCATGCTAATCAGTGTTTGAAATAAGCATGTTTTTCTCATCAGTTTTGCATATTTTCATCCAAATCCATGTTAGAAAGGCTGGTAAAGTAAAATGAAACTTGCAAAACTTGGTTTTATATCTACATATTTTCATCATTGTATCAAAAGACATATCAGAGGTCAATGGACTAGAACTGAACAGCGATCTTTCTGCGAGATTTTAAGCAGAATCAAAGTAGAGATTATGGCTGCTTCCTTTCACCTGTATCTCCAAAAGTTAGCATAAGACCTGGTGAATAGGAGTGGCGCCTGGGTGGCTCAGTCAGTTAAGTGTCTGCCTTTGACCGTGGGAACCAGCCCCTTGGGGCTCTCAGCTCAGCAGGGGTCTGCTTGTACCTCTTCTTCTGCCCTTCTCCCTCCACTTGTGCTGTCTCTCACTTTCTCTTTCTCAAATAAATAAAATCTTAAAAAAAAAAAGACCTTGGCATATAGGAAATATCCTGTGTTAAGTGAGATTATGTGTATTATGTGTGTGTCATGTATTTGAGGAAAATAATTCACTAAAATAACTGACTAAAATAACAGCATGATGTTTACAAAAGTCTCCAGTGTTAAAGATATTTCCAATACCAAAATATTTTTTCTGACCACATTAGTATTTGGAAGGATGAAGGTTCAATGCAACTTGTTTTATTTGCTTATTTCTTATGTTCCTTCCATTAATAGTGTAGTAATTCACACTGTGTGAAACCATTCAAGCTTCAAAGCTGATATTACATGTTTCTATTCTGCCAAACCAAGACTCTTCTGGTAAACCTGAAGTGTGTCCTAGGCCTATTTGGGGATATGGAGAACATATGAGATAAAGAAACTTAACTGGTTTCTGCAAACCAAAAGAATAATAAAATAGTCTAGCCAAAGATTTTTGGAGGCCTATTTTGGTGCTATAACCTTAAATAATAATGGCCAAGCCTTAGTAGATATACGAATCACCTTGATTCATGTCTTTAGAATTCACAGATTAAACTTGTATCAAGCTTGGGGATAAAACTATATGGATTTTGAATTTATGTGTTTATAATGCTATTAAAGGAAAACTTCTCAAATTTAAAGAATACATAATTATTAAAGTGTAATTACTGAGAGACCGAAAATGGAAGAATACTGAAAAAATAGCTTGGTGATCAGAAGTCATAGATGTGTTAAAAGGTAAACTGAGGTAATTAAATATTTTCAAGTTTATCAGCATTAGATGTTATAGCTGAAAGTTACAGTGTGGAATGATAATTCACTCATTCATAAAAAAGGATTTTTGTTCAAACCATACAAAGTCATCTTTATCACATTACCTTTGATCTTAGTTATAAACAAATCAATTTTTTCCTGAACCGAGTTCCCGATTTTTAATAAAAGACACGTGACCCTGAAATAAATTATTTTAGCATATATATACAATCATTTATAAATATTGATTACAGTATATATTATGTCAAACTTAGTGACTCAGAGGCTTATAAGCATATCTAGTCAATGGATTTGCAAATTGTTCTCATCAATTGCTTTATGTATTTTTTGTGAAAATCTATCCATTTGCAGATGAAGTATTTATGTAGCATGCAGTCAAATCAACCGAACCGCATTAAAACATAAAAAAATTCACTTAGCTTTTTTTAAATTGTAAATCACTAGACCTTTTTATTTGAGATCAGTGACCAAGAGGTACTTGGATTAACTACATTCAATATTTACTGTAAAGTATTTCTCCAAGTCTGTCTCACTATATTCTTCATTCAAACTTCATTCTATGCCCTGTTCATATTTACTACAGGATGAAGCTGAAATAAGTAATGATTGCTTGACTCTGACATTACTGGATTTCTTTCAAAATCTGATAAAACTCCAGGTGATTTTAAAACATTGCTAATTTGTTCTGCATGTCTAGACAAGTCACCTGGATAGACAAAAAGCTAGGATCAAAGAGGATTTTAATTGAAGTACACATTTGTTTTTAGTGGATCCAGTATACATTGCTTGGAAGAAAATTTCAGGAGTTGGACAGAAGTTTAAGGGAAGGTTTAAAAGAATGTGTGTAAGCAAGAATTTTTGAGGTAAAATTTTTGGGGTGGAAATAACTGAACTTGAAAGCTGAAGGAAATGAAGTATTGAATTTAGTATATATATTATAAGGTTGAGAGAAGAGGAAGTTTCAAGGCATTGCCTCATTTGATCTCCAGGTTCAGCTAAAGCATAATGAATGCTTGATTATTGCTTTGAGCAAGGAGAGAAGATAATACAGGAAGGAAAGGAAAATCATGAATAGCTGGAGGTATGACAGCTTACAAACCAGTAATTTGAATATGAAAAGTGTTTTTGAAATTTATCTATTCATGGAATGGTAATGCATTATACCTTAAAGGAAGATGGCAATAACTGATGGATTAGGTTATATTTTTCAAATAAGCACATTTAACTTATTAATAAATTAAATTGATTATAGTTTTCCTATAAAGATATTACTTAAGTCTTTATCAAATGTCTGCTTTGTGGAAATGGAACATTTATATTCTACTTTAAACCATAAATATATTCTCTCACATTAATCTTTCACAGATAAGGTGGTTTAAATAATTTGATAATTCACAACAGGTATTTATATCAATACTCCTAATATAATTTAATTAATAAATTATTACCACATTTGAAATTTAAAGATGTATTTCACTTATTGTATATTTTGACTTATCTAACATTATTTATTGAGGATACTTTGAATATTTTTGTTTTTCTTTTTCTTTGAGCCACTTTGCACAACTAAAACTAAGCTGGCAAGAAGGAAGATCTTGGGGGTGTAGAGTGTGTGCAGGGTGGGGGTGATGGATGTAGGGTTTGGTGGGTAGGATGTAAATGTCATGTGGACATTGGACATAATTTAGTTTAAAATATTCTATAGTGGCAGACATGTTAGTCATTTTTGCTTTTTAAAGTGAGAAGTAGGTTTAAATATCACCAGAAGAATGTCAAATTTTAGGGAGCTGGGAAAATTCCTAGTTCCTTGTTTGCAAAGACAATTACATGCATATATTCCTGACGAGTTTTCTAACTCTGGGCATTAACTTCAGATTAAGCATTACATCTAGCCTAATTTGGAGGATTTTTTAGCACTGTATAATATAGTTCTTTGTTTGCAGTAGGGAACTGAATACAACATAAAACCATACTAAATTCTGCAAAGCTGCTGTCATTTGTTAGCAGAAAGTAGACAGATACAGCTAAATGGCATTTTTGTGAACCATTTGTAATGCAATGTTTAAGAGCCCAAAGTAAGAGCCTTTGATTTCTAGCATACATAGAAGGCAATATTCAACAATGATAATATGAATAGAATTTTAAAAGAAAATACAGTTAAAGCCCAAATTGATTTAAAGAACATTATATTATATATCTATATATCTATCTGCGGTCTTAGCAGCCTTAGAGAATATAGATTATATAGATTATTACAGATTATAGATACAAGATACAGTGAGAAGTCTCTGAAACCCTCTCTCTACTTCACAAAACTAATAGGAATGGATTTAAGCCACAGATTTCTATTATTTAATCAGAATAACTGTTTCATTATAATTATAATCACAAAACCCTTTACAGTGGTTACCTTGTAATAGTCTGTTGTTAAATTTCTTGTGAGTCATAGCCATTGAGTCCTCCATAAAGGTAATAATAAAAAGCCGCCTTTCCCACATCAAAAAGCTTAGGTGAGCTACAATTCCTCCACTTCATATGTGTGTGTATATACATATGTATATATATATGATGTCATTGTTTCCTGAATTCTAGTACAATGAATTGAATTTTATTTATTTTTTGAGTTTTAATTTTATTTNGTGTGTATATACATATGTATATATATATGATGTCATTGTTTCCTGAATTCTAGTACAATGAACTGAATTTTATTTATTTTTTGAGTTTTAATTTTATTTTATTTTTATTATTTTTTTGAAGATCTTTTTTTTTGAAGATTTTATTTATTTATTTGACAGAGAGAGACAGAGAGAGATTACAAGTAGGCAGAGAGGCAGGCAGAGAGAGAGGGGGAAGCAGGCTCCCTGCTGAGCAGAGAGCAAGATGTGGGGCTCAATCCCAGGACCCTGAGATCATGACCTGAGCCGAAGGCAGAGGCTTTAACCCATTGAGCCACCCAGGCGCCCCTGAGTTTTAATTTTAATTCCAGTTAGTTAACATACAGTGTTTATATGAGCTTCAGGTATACAACATAGTGATTCAACAATCCGTAAGTCATCTAGTGCCCATCATGATGAGTGCACTACTTAATCCCTATCCCCTATTTAATCTTCCCCTTTATCACCTCCCCTCTGCTAACCATCAGTTTGTCTCTATAATTAAAAGTTGATTTCTTGGTTTGTCTGTTATCCTTTTACTCATTTATTTCTTAAATTCCACATGTGAGTGAAATCATGTGGTATTTGTCTTTCTCTGACTTATTTCACTTAGGATTATACTCTCTAGTTCCAACCATGTCATTGCAAATGGCAACATTCATTTTTTATGGCTGAATAATATCCCATTGTGTGTGTATGTATGTAAATATATACATATATTTTCAGTCTTCTTTATCTATTCATCAACTGATGGACACTTGGGCTGCTTCCATATCTTGGCTATTGTGTATAATGCTGCTATAAACATCAGGGTGCCTGTATCCCTTTGAATTAGGGTTTTTGTATTCTTCAGGTAAATACCCAGTAGTGTGCTTGCTGGGTCACAGGGTAGCTCTGTTTTTAGCTTTTTTTTTTTAATTTAAGATTTTTATTTATTTATTTGACAGAGATTACAAGTAGGCAGAGAGGCAGGCAGAGAGGGAGGAGGAAGCAGGCTTCCTGCTGAGCAGAGAGCCTGATGTGGGGCTCGATCCCAGGATCCTGAGATCATGACCTGAGCCTAAGGCAGAGGCTTTAACCCACTGAGCCACCCAGGTGCCCCTGTTTTTAACTTTTTGAGGAACCTCCATACTCTTTTCCACAGTGGCTACACTAGTTTACATTCCCACCAAAATTGCAAGAGGTTTCCCCTTTCTCCACATCCTCACCAACACCTATTGTTTCTTGTTGTTGATTTTAGCCTTTCTGACAGGTGTGAGGTGATATCTTATTGTAGTTTTGATTTGCATCTATCTGATGGTAAGTGATAATGAACATCTTCTCATGTGTCTGTTGGCCATCTCTATGTCTTCTCTGGAGAAATGTCTGTTCATGTCTTCTAATTTTTTAAATTTGGATTATTTGGTGTTTGGGTATTGAGTTTGATAAGTTCTTATATATTTTAGATACTAACCGTTTATCTGATATGTCCTTTGCAAATATCTCCTTCTATTCCATAGATTACCTTTTAGTTTTATTGATTCCTTTGCTGTGTAGCTTTTGATTTTGATGTAGCCCCAATAGTTTATTTTTGCTTTTGTTTCCCTTGCCTCAGGAAACATACTAGGAAAAAGTTGCTATCGCTGATGTCAAAAAGGTTACTGTATGTGTTGTCTTCTAGGACTTTTATGATTTCATGTCTCACATGTAGGTCTTTCATCCATTTTGAATTTATTTTTGTGTATGGCGCAATAAAGCAGTCCAGTTTCTTTCTTTTGCATGTTGTTGTCTAGTTTTCCCAACACTATTTGTTGAAATGAACTGAGTTTTAAAACAAGGTGATGGTTGGGGCATCTGGGTGGCTTAGTCAGTTAAGCATTTGCCTTTGACTTAGGTCCTGATCTCAGGGTCCTGGGATCGACACCCCTGTTATGCTCCCTGCTCAGTGGAAAGCCTGCTTCTCCCTTTCCCTCTGCCCCTCCCACCCAGCTCATGTATGTGCTCTCTCTCACTCTCTCTATCTCAAATAAATAAATAAATAAAATCTTAAAAAAAAAACCCAAGTGATGGTGATGTGAATATTATACACCATCATTTATTGTATTATTTCTAACCCAAAAAGAAATGGTCTCAATCTGATTAAACAAAGTTGTCCTATGGTTTCTACATCATGTTCTAAAATTAGAATTTTCAATTACAAAATATGTTACCATTTCTCAAAGGTTTGTGGTAACATAGGGAGGCAGAGTGTTGAAGAGAAAAGAATGTAAGCGTTAGCATGAGGTAGACTGAATGTTATGAACTAAATAAATATAAAGTATAGCTCCTCTGTGTGTGTGTATATATATATATACACACACATATATATATTTATATTATGTATAATGTATCATTTATACAATAAATGCATTATATATAATACATATGTGATATCTCATCATAGTGCTATAAATATTACTGTAGTAACTGCTGCATTGTTTATACTCTCTCTCTCTCTCTCTATATATATATATATAAAAGCTAATAGCAGTAATGAAAATTAAGCATGACTCTGAAGATTTATTATAGTGCTTTTAACCAAGATTGGGGCAATATTAAGTGCATATTGTAGGGACAAATAATAACTTGAGATATTCTGTATGTGGAATCCCTGTGCTATAGGATTTTCAGTAATTATATTTAATAGACAATTATAAATATGGGTCATAAATATAGCACAAATATCATAACATCATGAGTTTGTGAAGAATCAGAAATAAATGGTGCATCGAAAGCCATTAGCATCGGTGATATGTACTGTAGAGTCTGGATAAGGAGGAAAGAAAAGTATCAAAAACATAATCGTGAGATCACTAATATTTGAAGAGTCATTAAAGGAAGAGAAACATGTAGAAGAGGTTGCAAGTGACTTCTGAACAAAAGGAGAACATGGAAAGTGTGATTTACCAAATATTAAGAGCCAGAAACATTGAAGATCTAGCCTTTCAGATGCTGCCAGGCTCTCAAGCAAAATCAGTTGTCATGGATGCAGACTTAGTAAAGAGGTGGGAATGAAAACAAGACTTCGGTGATTCTAAGGTGTAAACAAAAGCTGCAGAATGGACACAGCAAATTGAGTATGTCTTTTAAAAAAAACATGTCTGTGAAGGAGACAATATATGTGAGGTGTTTGATAAAGGGAGGTTCAGGGTACAAGGAGGCCTTCTGAAAATGAGATGAGAAGATAAACTAGGGTGGTAGATAGTCCCAATGAAGGAATATAGTTATAGGATAAAATGGAAAGTGGATATTGATTAGATCAATGAGAGTTTCTGGAAAATAGGAGCTGGTATTACCCACGGCAGAGACAGAGAGGAATTAGATTGGACAGACACATCTCTTCTGCAGCATCAAAAATGTGAGGTGATAATGTGAATACATACATAAGTTAAAGAGTAAGATGCTAAAATAACCCTAATTACTTATTTTTTACTTATAAATCAGAAGTGGTATATTTGGCTTCCTATGAAGGGAATTAGAAGTGGGTTAATTGACTTTATTACAATGGTAATGTTTAGTTATATTAAATAATAGAGCAGGGGGAAAGAAGGGAAGAGGACACAGAACATAACCTTAAAGAATGAGGATCTTGGAGAGCTAGGAAGAGATGGCAGGAGCTGAAAAAGAAACCAAAACTGTGGTCGGAAAAGTTGAAAGGAATCAGGGGAATAGAGTTTTCATGAAGGTAAGTGGTCAGCAGGATTAAATGTCTTTCATTATTTGTATGGGAATATTTAATCTTTGTTTTGGCAAAAATAACTGTAATTTCAGAGCAATTAGACAAATTTTGCAGGAAAGCAAGATTTAAAAATGGGACACAGTGACAATCAATTCAGTTAAATTCAAGGAGTTTATGCAAGAAAGAAAATAGATGGGGTTATGTGGTTGCAAGGAGGACATGAGATTAAGGGAGGGGATGTTAATGAGAAGGAAAAATAAGTATGCTCAAGTAGTCAATGAAAGTGTCCAAGAAAAAGTGTTGGTTGAAGGCAGGACAAAAAAAGATTAATTAGCAGATAAATATATCTGAAGAAGGAGGGGGAAAAAGAGTAAGATTATTATTGCCATAAAAAGGTAACTCCTTTTTTAATATTGGTGGCAGAAAGTTGAACATTTGTTTGTGAATTTGAAGGAAAATTTTTCTGTTGAGAATGAGGATGATGAAAGATAATGTTTGGAATAATTTCTCTGGAGAACAGTAATAGGCAATAACTTGGAATGATTGTTCAACACTGTAGAGAGCCCAGGTGATGTTGGAAAACGAGAGTATATGCTGGCACAGATCTATGAAGTTGAGCTGTTTCTCTGGCAATAAATGTGAAGCCAATCATCTTCTGTAATTCAGGTTCAGAATGTCCTCGAGATGGAGAGAGTGGGATGGTTGAAGGACATTACATACACAGAGGGACTATAAATACTGACAAGTCAGTGGCTGAAATCATGGAAATGGGACCTAAACTAAGTATGGAAAAAGGGAGCTGATGACCGGGGAAAAATAAAGATCAAAGGGAGTAGAGTTCTGCTGAATCCCAACAATTGGTAAAGTGGAAGCTCCAAGTAAATGCAGTTAATACAATTAACGAGAAAAGTAGATAGTTGCAAGGGTCATTTTTTTCAATAAAATAAGGGTGAATTATGACGATATAAATGAGCCCCAGAGATCTGAGGTTTGCATATAAAAGCAAAAAGTATGTGTGGAAGGAGCAGAGAGGAAAGAACACCTAACGTGGGAGTAAGAGGTTCGTTTACCCCACAGGAATACGCAGGAGACAGGACCCTCAGGGGAACATCTGTTTTTGAAGACAGGGAGATTCAAGTTCCCTTGGTGAAATGTTTCTGGATGTAGGTTCTACATACAAAGTAGCACCTTCTTAGGGAATTATGAAAAGATTTGGGTAAGAGTGAGACGGTGAAATTTGTCTTAGTGAAGTGGCATTAAAGGAATAAACATTAACACGAGATGACATGAACCAATGGGATTCGCATTGTGGGTAGTACCAAAGAATATTAGGCATGATACGGTAGTTTTAGTGGTGTCACTGATAAAAAGTTTTAGTCCTGTGAATCTAAAATATAATTAAAAATTTTTTTTCTTGTAACTGAACTCAGATGTGGCATAAGTAGCTGTATTTTTCTTTCAAAATCATTTTATTGAGGTATAATTTGAATGCCCTAAAATTCACCAAGTGTTAAGTGTACCATAGTTAGTGAACATACAGAGTTGTACGGTCATCACCACAATCCCATTTTTGGTAGTTTTCATCACCCAAAAACTTTCCTTGTGCCTATTTGCAGTTAGTCAATGTGCTTACACCTAGTACTGGGCAAATACTGATTCACTTTCTGTCTTTATAAGTTTTCCCTCACTGGAATTTCCTTGTAAACGTATTCTGGTCTCTTGTGTCTGGCCTTTTAACTAAACCTAATATTTTTGCTTATGTGCCATTGTATGTTCACCACTTTCTATTTCCATCAACAATAATGAGGGTCCCAGTTTCCCCCACAGTCATGCAAATACTTGATACCATAACTTTTACTGGTAATCACCGTGCTAGTAGTGTATAGTGATATTTCACTGTTATTTTAATTTGCCTTTCCTTAAGGATATGTTTGTTAGCCATTCACCTATCTTCTCTGGTGAAATATTTATTCAAACCTTTTCGTCGTTGTTTTAAAGCTGATTTTTCTTCTTAGTATTGAGTTGGGTTTTTTTTTCTTAGTATTGAGTTTTAAGTGTTCTTTACATATTCTCAATAAAATTATTTTGGATATAGGATTTGCAAATATCTTTTCCTGGTCTGTAGCTTATCATTTTTTTAATAGTAGGATTAGAGGTACCTCTACTTTGTTGAATACGGTTCTGAGATCTAGTAGTCTGTAGGCTCCTTAGAATTTTCTGCATGCAAGATTGTTGTCTGCAAAGAAAGGCAGTTTTACTTTTTTTTCTAGTCTGGATGCCTTTTATTTGTTTTTATTGTTTTAATTATTTGGCTAGATTCTCCAATACAGTAATAAGAGCAAACATTCTTGCCTTGTTGCTAATCTTAGGGGGGAAATACTCAGTCTTTCGTCATTAAATACAATAATAGAGACAGTTTTCATAAATGCTTTCATTAGATGAATGTATTACCCTTTACTTGTAGTTTGTTGCGAGTTTTTATTATTAATAGGTATTAGGTCTTGACAGGTGCTTTTCCTGTATAATATATCTTTTTGTCCTTTATTCTATTAATAAATGTATTACTTTAATACCAGGTGTAAAACTAATGTTACATTCCTGGAAAAATTCCAGTTTGTCCTAATACATAATACTTTGTATATGTGGTGGGATTTTAGCTTGCTGATGTTTTGTCAGTAATCTTTGCATTTATGTTCATGGAATTTCTGTAGTTTTCTTATGCTATCTTGGTCTTGTTTTGAAATCTAGGATACATAGTCTTCATAGAAGGAATTGAAAAGTGTTCCCACTTTCTCTCTTTTTAAAAGAGGTTAAGACTGACAATATTACTTCTTTAAATACTTGATAAAACTTACCAGTGAGGGGGGCCTGGGTGGCTCAGTCGATTAAGCATCTGCCTTCAGCTCAGGTCATGATCACAGGGTCCTAGGATTGAGACTCTCAGTGAACTCTGCTCTGTGGGGAGACTGCTTCTCCCTCTCCCTCTGCCTGCCGCTCCGCCTACTCGTGCTCTCTATCTCTTTGTCAAATAAATAAATAAATCTTTAAAAAATCTTACCAGTGAATTCAGAGTCTGGAACTTTCTTCATGAGAGATTTTAAAAATTATTATTAATTTAATTTCTTTACCTATAATAAGTTTATTTACATTATCTCTTTCTTATTGAGTCAGTTTTGTTAACTGTTGTTTTTGTATTAATTTGCTAATTTCATTTAAATTGTCTGAATTACTGGCATAAAAATTGTTCATAATATTTCCTTACAATACTTTGAGTTTCTGTAGGGCTATAAGTAATAGCTTTTTAAATTTCTGATTTTGGTACTTTCTATTTTCTTTTATCTTAAAGAACGGTTTGTCAACTTTTGCTTTTTTTTTTTTCAAAATTAATTTTTGGTCTCATTTCATTCATTGATTTTCTGAATTCTCATATCTACTATTTCACTTCTGCTTGAATTCAGTTTCTTTCTCCTTTCTCTTGACCATTTTCTCTATGTTGATGTTTATATTGAATAAAGGTCTTTCTTTTTAAGTAGAGACACTTAAAGCGATAGATATCTACCACCTATTTAGCAGGATCCAATCAATTTGATATTTTGTTTTTGTTTTGATTCAGTTAAAATATTGTCTAATTTCCTTAGGTATTTTTCTTTCAACTATAGATATTTAAAATTGTGCCGATTAATTCTAAATATTTGAAGATTTCCAACTCTGTTTACTTCCAATTTAATCCTATTATGTTTGGAGGATATAGTTTCAATTATTTCAACCCTTTTGAGTTTGAGCTTTATTTTATAATATAGCATATGTCATATCCTGGAGAATATTTCATGTGCACTTGAGAAGATGATGTATTACCCTTTTTTGTGTGTGCTGCATTCTATAAACGGCAGGTCAGGCTGGTTCGTAGTATTATTCAAGTATTCTATATCCATGCTGATTTTTTTTATATAATGGTTTAGTAATTACTGAGAATGTGGCATTGCAATATCCAGCCATAATTATGAATGGTCTATATATCCTTTCAGCATCGTCAGTTTCTGTTTCTTGTATTTTGAGACACTTAACATTAGGATGCATATATGTTTATAATTGTTATCTCTTATGGAGGTATATGCCCTTTTATCATTATTAAATATTTCTGTCTCTTGTAATATTTCTTGTACTTGATATCAGTATAGCCACTCCCACTCTTTTGTGATTACTATTTGGCATGTTTATCTTTATCCGTCCTTTTACTTTCAACCTATTGGTCTTTTTGGTCTAAATGTATTTCTCATAGGCAGCATTCATTGAATCTTGCTTTGGCATCTTGCATTTTGATTGGATAATTAGTCAAAATTCATTTAGTATAATTCTCAGTATGTTTGAATTTCTGACCAATTTTTTTTATATTTCTCTTATCTTTTTTCTTCCTCTGTTCCTTTTTACTCCTTTTATTTTGTGTTAACTAATTTTTTAGTGCCCATTTTCATTTTCCTGGTGATTTTCTAACAATATATTTGTAGGTTTTTAAATGTATTTTAATTTATCACAGTCTACTTCAAGTTAATCTCAAGAGCCATAGACATTTTGAGGTCTTGCCTTACTTTCAATAACAAATAGCCTGCAAGAGTATCACGGATCCTGACAGAGAACATGTAACTCACAGGGAAAAAGCAAAGGTCTTTATTACTCACAGCAATAATGGAAGCCAAAGGATGGGTATTCCCATGCCTGGTTCTTTGAAGCCTACTTCCACAGGGCAAACGGAAAGAGGTCAAGTGGCACTTGCACACACAGTGAGTTCCATTATAGGAAGGAAACCCTGAGGTTACCTTACTCAGATCTTCTCTACAGGACTGTAAGCTCACCTTTGTCTTGCTCCAGTGGGAAGACACTATCTCTATCTTCCAAGGCTGTTCATTATATAAATATCCTTGAAAAGATAGTCCAAACCAAAGGCAGAAATGTCTCTGCTGACAAGATATATGGAAATGTGAGGGACCTATGGGGAACTGCCTCCTAGTGATTAATACTGGGAGGTTAAATACAACAACACTAATTAAATACAACTTTGCGCTAATACAACTCTATCCCACCCCCTTTTGTGCTATAATTTTTATGTATGTTACATCATGTATTTGATCTGAAAAATGCAGTGCTATAATTATTGCCTTATAGAACCATGTGTCTTTCAAAGAAAGTGAAAGAGGAAAACAGAGGCATATTTATAAAATAATTTACAGGGCGCCTGGGTGGCTCAGTGGGTTAAAGCCTCTGCTTTTGGCCCAGGTCATGATCTCAGGGTCCTGGGATTGAGGCCCGCATCGGGCTCTCTGCTTGGCGGGGAGCCCGCTTCCCCCTCTCTCTGTCTGCCTGCCTCTCTGCCTCCTTGTGATCTCTCTCCCGCTGTGAAATAAAGAAAAAAGAAAAAAAAATCTTAAAAAAATAAAAAAAATAAAAAAAAAAAATAAAATAATTTACATGTACCACATATTTATCATTTCCTGTACTCTTGATTTCTTCCTCTGTATTTGTATCAACATCTGGGGTAATTTCCTTTCAGCCTGACAGTTTCTTTTACTATATATAGAATGACAGGTATACCAGTAACAATATATCACAGCTTTTGTTTACCCAAGAATGACTTTATTTCACTTTTTTTTGAAGGGGTGTGTATGTACATGTATTCTGAATGTGCCATTCTCTAGCCTTTTAGCCCCCAGTTGTTCTTTTTTTTTTTTTAAGATTTTATTTATTTATTTGAGAGAGAGAGAGAGCATGAGAGGGGAGAAGGTCAGAGAGAGAAGCAGACTCCCCATGGAGCTGGGAGCCCGAAGCGGGACTCGATTCCAGGACCCTGGGATCATGACCTGAACTGAAGGCAGTCGCTTAACCAACTGAGCCACCCAGGCGCCCCATAGCCCCCCAGTTGTTCTGACGAGAACTCAGATATTAAACTTACCAGTGTTGCTCTCTGTGTGGTGAATTGTTTCTCTGTTGCTTCCTCAAGACTTTTTCCTTTGTTTTTGGCTTTTGAAGGCTTGTCTATTGTGTATCTGGGTGTGGATCTCTTCGGTTTTGAACTTCTTTGGCATCATTTTTAAAATCAAACTTGGCCAGTTCTGCGTCATCATCCTTCATTTTTTCTTTCTGCCTCCTTGTCTCTCTTTTGCCTCCCAATTTATCTATGTTGGTGGGCGTGATGTTGTCCTCTGGGTCTCTGAGCTTTTGTGTATTTTTCTTTCATCTTCTTTCCTTTCTGTTCTTCAGATTATGCACATTCTATTGACCCATATTCATGTTCATTGACTTGTTATTCTATCTGAAACCTGCTGTTAAGCATATCTAATTTATTTTTATTTTTTTTACTTTTCACACTAGAATTTCCATTTGGCATATTTTTAGAATTTCTGTTGTTTATTGATCCTACCTTTTTGCTAAAGGTTTTCATATTTTTTTTATAATTCTTTCAGGATCATTTCCTTTGATTCTTTGAACCTAGATCTAATAGCTCTTTTGAAATCATTTTCTATAAAATCTAAAATCCGTGTTCATCAGAAACAGTTTCCAGAAATCAGTAGTTTTCCTGAATAAGGCTTATACCCTATTATTTCTTTACTTGTCTCTTACTTTTCTATTGGAAACTGTACGTTTTACACAACATATTGTAGCATTTCTGGATTCTGGTTATTATTATTTTTTTTAACAGAGAAGAGTTATTGCCATTGCTAATTTTTGTTGTTTTTCTTTGCTTTGCTTGATGCTGTAACTTTCCCGAACTTAATCTATGGACTCTGTCTTCTCTATAGTATGTGGTCACCAATACCTCTGCTCATATGATTGTATTCTTCTTCTTCTTCTTTTTTTTTCTTAGCCGCAATGCCTGCTTAGTTTAGTAGGCAACCAATGGTTGGTGAAAGAGTCTGCCCAAACCTAAAGCTAGTAAGGTTCCCACTCTCTTACAGCAGCTCATTGTACCAGATTGGAGAGTGTTCCCAAAGTCAGGCAGTTTTCAAGTCTTTCCACCCACTCCTCTCCTGCCTCTCATGTGCATGTGCTGAGTTTCCTATTCTGCTGTAGTTTCTTGGAGATTTGGGGCCCATGTGAACCCCCTCTGTGTGTACATATAGCTACCCATCAAGCCGAGAATATGGAAGAGCTTATCTAACTCTACTATGGCTCTTAATTTCTAGGATCCCTCTGCTAAAAGTTTTGATTGGCCAGTGAACTTCCACTAACCTCAGGCATGATTTACTACCTTAAGCTAAGAGCTATCGGCTTTCTGTATTTGTTTCCAAGTGTGTTTGCTACTTTTATTAGGAATATTGTTGGGACTGGACTTCCCATTCTCTGAAACAAATTAAATTTGCTTCCTCTGCCGAGGAAACTTCCAGTTTTCACAGTTAGCACTGCTCTGGTAGAACTATCATGCTGACTGAGATGGTGGGAGGTGTAGCAGCAGCCTCAGCAATAATAACACAGATTCCTACTGTTGTTACCCAAAATCTACTGGTACATCATGAAAAAAAACGCTTCTGTTTTTGTTTGTTTGTTGGCCTTTGACCAATTTACAGAATCTTGAAATAGATATTTGTGACAACTTTGTTCAGATACCAATTTGCTTTTTGGAGAGACAGTTTTCTAATCTCTGTATGCCTCCATAACCAGAAGATCTCCTTGTTCTTTTTGATATGCAAAAAGGAAACAAAACAAAAACCGTAATTTAAACTCTTTCAAAAAACCAGACTTGTAATTTTTCTCTGATAATACTTGCTTAAAGAGTCCTCCCTTGGGGTACCTGGGTGGCACAGTTGGTTGGGATTCTGACTCTTGGTTTCAGCTCTGGTCATGATCTCTAAGTCTTGAGATCAGACCCGTGTGGGACTCTGCACCTAGTGGGGAGTCTGCTTGAGGCTCTCTCCCTCTCCCTCTGCCCCTCCTGCTCATGCTCTCTCTCTCTCTCTCTAAAATAAATAAATCTTTCAAAAACAAGTCCTCTTTCTCCCATCCAACCCACTCCTTCCTTTGTGAGTTTTCAGGATCCTTTTAGCAAAATATATTGTGAACTGCTATCACTGCACTCATCAGAGCTGTTTGGATGGTTCCTCCATAATTTCTGCTGCTCTGTCCCCACTAATGACAGTGAGAGCCCCCATAAAATTTTCTGTTTGTGTTCTATTTCTCATGGTTAGTTTCCATGCCTCTTTGGGCATGGGCAAGCAGGAATGCAGGTGTCCATCCTACAGTACCGAGGAAGTGCAGGAATCTGAGGAATTCTATGTTTGTGCTCTCAGTCTTGGACACACAATGCCACTGTGATGACTGAGAGAAGGCTTTAGCTTGAATTTGTGGCACTGGTCTTCTTTAAAGTCATTTCTCCAAAAGTCAAGAGAGTTGTACCATCTACAATACCTCACTCCAAAAGACTAGATCTTAAAAACAAAACAAAAAAACCCAAAAATATAGGTAGAAATTATAATCTAAATATCATACCTACCTTGTTCTGATATCCTCACATACCATCCTGCTCTCTCTCTCTCAACAGTTCAGAAGATTATATGGTTGGAAGCAGAGATTCAACTTCCTATATCTTTCTGCTTTACAACAATACAGAAAATTTTCATTTAATTTAAAAGTACAGTATTTATGAGTCTTTATAATCTTTTCTCAAGGCAATGTTATTGTTCTGTCTCAAGGCCTAATTTGAGAGGATCATCAGATACAAGGAAGAAACATACCTCAGTTAGTGTATATCTTCCTGCCACATTTGCAACAGGCTTTTTAAAATAGACTAAATCCGTTACATTCCCTGATGAATAAAAAGACATCCAGGCCTTGACTGATCATATTTCAAGGTGAGTCCTTGACCAGAGGCACAAACTGGCAATGTGTATATCACCACACACCGGAAAAGCAAGAGCCTCTGATATTTGGGAAACACTTAATTTACAAGAGAGCTTTGTGGCTGGGAAGATTCTAGCCTAGTGGTCTCAATGCTTGCTTCACATTTTTAATCAGCCAGGGAAGAGTTAGAAAACAGCAGCATTCATGTTCCACCTGGAAATCATGATTTAATTGTTTTGGGATACGCACACTATTTAATTCTGTGATGTAGCCACAGCTTGCTTGAGCCTTTCTGGGAGGAGTTAGCAAAATACTCATTTGGTTTTATGGATTTATTGTACATACTCTCAAAGAGGCACTGTATGAGCTAAGGAAGGTCCCAGGTAGTTGAAAAATGCCTAGACTGTAGCCAGTGTGTCTAAGGCACTAGTGGTTAAAAAAATCTCATTTCTCTACTTCCTTTGATAGTCTTTATCTCTCTACTTCCTATCATGAGCAAATAATTATCAATATATTCCTTATTAACATCATGGTCCCCAGACTAAAGCCCCCCAGGCTCTGATAATATTAATGTTCTGGAACATCGAAACAGAGAACCTAATCTTGAACATAGTGACTTGCTTCAGTTTACCTGCTGAAGTTCTTCACAATATAACCACTTTTTCTATATTTTTTAAAAGATTTATTTATTTATTTGAGAGAGAAAGAAGTGCACATGTTCACGAGTGGGAACGGGGGAGAGGGAAAAGGAAAGAGAATCTCAAGCAGACTCCCTGCTGAGCAGAGAGCATGAAATGGGGCTCAATTCCATGACTCTGAGATCATGACCTGAGCTGAAATCAAGTCAGACACTCAACCAACTGAGCCACCCAGGTGCCCCACCACTTTTTCTTACATGGCCTGTACAGCACTTCCATCTCTAAATTTCCACAAGTACCTGTTCTTTAAAAACAAGCTGTCTGGGCGCCTGGGTGGCTCAGTGGGTTAAAGCCTCTGCCTTCGACTCAGGTCACGATCTCAGGGTCCTGGGATCGAGGCCCATATCGGGCTCTCTGCTCGGCGGAGAGCCTGGTTCCTCCTCTCTCTCTCTGCCTGCCTCTCTGCCTACTTGTGATCTCTCTCGCTCTGTCAAATAAATAAAAAAAATAAATAATAAAAATAAAAATAAAAAAATAAAAAAATAAAAACAAGCTGTCTGAGCCCAGCATGGTAGATTATTTTACTAGGCATGCCCTAATAAAATACTGCAGACTGGGCGGCTTGGAAAACAGAAATGTGTTTTCTCACAGTTCTGCAGGCTGGATGTCTAAGATCAATGTGTTAGCACGGTTGCCTTCTCCTGAGGCTCTCTCCTTGGCTTGCAGAAGGCCACTTTCTTCATGTGTCCTCACGTGGACTTCTTCCTGTGTGCATACATCCCTGTTGTCTCTCTGTGTGTCTTAATCTCTTTCTACAAGGACATCAAGCAGATTGAATTAGGTCCAACCTTAAAAGCTTCATTTTATCTTAATCACCTCTTTAAAGAGCTGACCTCAGAGAGGATTGGGACTTTAACATGTGAATTTGGAGGGGACAAATTCAGCCCATAACAGGTGCTGAAGCTACTGAAAGAACACAGATTAAGCTGAAAGAAGGTCTGTTCTAATTTGTTATCTTGAGACAACTGCTAAAATTTTTTCTTGTTTTCTTTACCTGTAAAATGGGGGGAAATTGACTGTCATAGTTAAAATTAGAACATGTATCAAACTTGTCTTAAAATTATGCTCCCCACTGTTAAGATACAATTCTTCGTGGATTCCTTTTGTTTCTGTATGGTCTTTTGACTTCTGAGCAAGGGGCATGCTTGGAGAGCAAGTGGAATCAGAAGTTAGAGATAGTATGTTCCTTTGGGGATAGCATCTAGGGCATTGACGATAAAGCCGCCTTCCCCTCATTTTGATCATTTGCTTTACATTATGGGACACTAACCTAAAGATGGCATCCTAGTCTCCCATGGAGCAATTTTGCTTACATGGCAATGAGTAAATTTTACTCTCTCTAAAAAGGAGGATAGGAAAGTCACCAACAATTCTGATAAAGGTCAGAATATTTTAAAATGTTCCTTTCTTGTAGTGACAGTTTTTCATGGTATTTCCCTGTGGGAATGTGGGGCATAGAGAACCACTATATGGTATAGCTCTGGTTGCTCTTTATACTGTAAATGATGAAGTGTCTATGCTTCTGACCCAGGGATCTTGTGTTTTTCTATCCAGGTAAATATAAAATTCTACCAGGCTAACTAGCTGCTTTCAAGTAGGGTAAAATTTCAGACTTCACAATATCTGACTAATCCCAGATAAGTACTAAATAAATGTCAGTTCTTATGATGATATTGTCAGGAATGTAGATTACCTTAAACTGGAAAGTACACAATCAACAGAGAAACTTGAAATTCCTCTCTTAGAATTCTTTCTCAAGGGTGAATTTAATTCCTATATATTTACCATAAGTAGGAATTGAAACTACCGAATTCACTTGTTCTATTGATATTTTGAGGCAGAAATAAATTAGGAGCAAATACTCCGCCTGAAATTTCTTGAATTATATTAATAATTAGAATATTTCTTACAGTATTTTAGAGATTTCTTGATTGTGTTAGTAGAATTTTTTTTACCAAACTATAATACAGTGGATGAGTTCAAAATAACCAACAACAATAATCCTTTTACACAATTGGTGGAAAGGACTTTTGTTACATTTTTTAACAGAACCCCATAACTTAGCTCTAATTAATGAATCTGTTGGCCTTAAAAGAAAGGGGTTGGGACATAGAAAATATTTGCCCTTTAATTTTTCCCCCCATTACTAGAACATGCTTGGGTTCACTGTCTTGAGAGCATAATCTCAGTAGAATCTGTGACAAAAACAAGATGCAGTGTATATAGCAGATTAACTATAAAATAACAATAGTTACAATACCTGCCCTAACTATTGCATACATTAGACCAGGCAGTAAGAAGAAAAGTGCATGGATCAAAATATCTCTAAGCATATGTATAGGATAACAAGTGCATGGGATGGTGTAATTCCACTTTGAATTTTAACATATGGCTAATGCTAAAGTTTTTGGTACCACTCCTCTCCAGTTCTGTTCTATGCTTTTATTCTATTCTCTCAGTATGTTCCACTAACCAACATCAACCCCTCTTCCCCATTTTTCAAACTGTGATTTGAAAAACAATCCAGAATAGCTTTTGATGTAATCTAATTTTTTGGCTTCATCTTAGCCATGAGGAGATCTGCAGTAGAACTGCCCTTCCGGATGATTCTGATGTACACTAATTTTGAATCCTACTTTCCTAGCCTTTAAGTCTCTGTGAAACTTTCTCATTATCTTAAAATTCAGGCCTAATAGTTTAATTATGTTCTTAACTGACTTCTAGTAGATCCTGCTGGACTGTACTAATAGTGCTCATATTGACAGTATGCAGGCACTTGGTATAAGATCTCTCTCCTAATTATCACACCAGTCTGGTGGAATGGTTTATTTCCATTTCACATATTAGAGAATGAGGTGAATAGTTAAATAGTTCAAGGATTCCCTGTCAACATCTACCTGGAAGAACTTGGGTTTGAGAATACCAGAAGCAGGCCAGTACCCCCAAAAAACTAGATGTTAATTCTACCCAGAGCTAGGCATTTCTGTCTAAAAATTGTAATACACCATTCACTACCAGGTTGTTCCCACAACGTCTGTTTGAAATCCTTTGCTTCTTCCTATCCCATAGATAGCTTTGCTGGAAAAGTTTACTCAATGTAGCCATTATGTAAACAGACCATTCCCTCCCTTGAATTTTCTTTTTGATTCTACCTGAATTTTAACATTCTTTCATCAAATCACTAATTTTTAAACTAATTGTAAAAATCTCCATCTCCCCTATCAAACTTTCTGGGAAACTGAATTAGAATTTCATGATTTTGTTCTCAGAATGGTTCTGAGATTGGATTTTTATCCTATTCTTTTAGTAATATAACGGAATGCTCAGTTGTGCTTCTGTTGTTGGCCAAAATTGATAGTGGAATCCAAAATTGGGGACTGAGAAGCATCAAGCAACAGGCAATTAGAGGCCAGATATTCACTTCAGCATTTAATCAGAGAGGCTAAGTTGGCTCTGCTACCCTGATTCTAGTCTCTGAACCCTCCATTTTAAGCCAAGTAAGAATGTTTCCAACAAAATTACTCACAGAGTTTTAGAGTTGCCTTCCTTCTCCATTTGAAGGTCTGTTTCTTAAGCTATCAGCTACATATGCTTATTTAAGCAAGAGTTGGGGAGGGAACTAAAGTGAAAATCCTGGGCAGGAAGAAGGCACAAAATGGAGCAGCAAGCAGAACCATCACTTGACGTGGCAAGGATGCATAAGTTTTCGATAGTATTTATAGTGCATGAAAATCAAATTTGAGACATGTTGCTGGATTCTCAATCAGGAAGCCTGCCAAGTCTGCTGGCTGCCAAGCAAACAAAAGACTGTGGGATAGTAGTGGAAGGGTTGGAAGAAGGCAAGCCAAAGGAATCACCCTCTTTGCATTATCTCCTGTCTGTAAGCTTACCCATGTGTACAGTGAGATAGCCAGCCTTCAGACTGTGACACAGAACCTCAATGATCACCCGGATACAGGAGAAAAGAAGATGCAGCCAAAAGAGACACTTGTTCCTTTCTACTCCTCTTGTTCCTATCCTGACCTAGTAAAGGAGCATGGCAGCTAAAAGAGAAAAGAAAGGAGTGAGAAAGCAGAACCTACTACCCACCCCCCATGGGCTACTAGGGCCAGAGCTGAGCCTGACTTAGGCACAGAAGTACAGAAGATAAGCATTAAATGAAAATAGGAGATTAGACTATTAGACTCGATTAAATGGTGTCTGACTTTTTCAAATCTGACAAGAACCATAATGTTATACAATCTGCCTTGATTGGATGAAGGGACAAAGTCATTGAATGTTAATATCTTACTGGCTTCACACTGTTTAACAGGTGAAAACTAAAATGCAATCATATTCTGGAGAATAAGGGAGATTTAATTTAGCTTTGCATTTTTAGCCATTATCGCATGCCAGTATCTCCTTATGTCTTTATTAATCCAGGAGTTTTCAAAGTGTGGTGTTCATATCAGCTGCACTGACTTCACTTGGAAGTTTGTCAGAAATGCAAATTCTCAGGCCCTGAGACCCACTGAATCAATAACTTGAAGGTGGCGCCCAGTGATTTTTTTTTTTAACCAGCTTTCCAGATTATTTTAGTACAAACTGAACTTTAAGAATCACTGTGTATTTCGTTTTCTATTTTGCATGTCTTGAGGGAAAGAGTTACACAGATTTAACTTAATATTTTAATGACAGTTTTGTAGCTTTGTATATTCATCACTTCATTTCTGTAGAATTTGGTTTAATTTAATATTTGGGAACTTTTATTACAATATTATATCAATATATTACAGTACAGTGTTATTCAATAATTTAAATAGTTTATAATTTTTATATTTTTCCAAATGAAAATGTCTCATTTCATGTATTTATATTTATAATTAGTTACTGATTATTTAATATAAACTATTAATGAGCTATCCTACTGAGAAGCTGTTCTATTAAAATTCCTTTAGACCATCATCCATGGCCTTTAAAAAAATGTAAGATTTCTGTAATTTCAGTATTATGCTTAATTCAGAATGACAAAGTTAAATGATTAACCACATTCCCCAAATTTATATCTGGCTCAGTAATTCCTTAACAGTTTATAATTGACCCATATTTAGCTGATAAAATATTTCTATTGGTTTTGAAATTTTATCATAACCAGCTTAAAATTAGCTTCTCAGAAATGTTTTATGCCTGGTTTAATCTCTAAAATGCATTTCTAGCCTTGACTTGCATCTGATTTTTTTTTCTTGCTTGCTTTCTTTTCTTCTTCTTCTTTCTTTCTTTTTTTTTTTTTTACATTTCTTGTCTGTTTTACTATCTAGGAATATCACCATTTTAAGTTAAGAACTGGTAAAGTCCTATACACTCTAATAATCATATATTTACATAATAGTAAAACAAGGAAGGTTGTCAATAGCCATCATATTTTTTATGAAAATACAGATATATGTGTGCACACACACACACTCACACACTTTTAGTTAAACCATGGCTTGATTCTACTTTACTCTAGAGTTAAAATAAAGATCCAAAAGGACTTGCTTGATAACTGTTTCTGAGTAAAACAAACTTTTTAAAAAATTCTAATTAAAAACTCAAATTTTACCATGTTGTGAAATGTAAAGCATTGCCACATGATACTTAGAAAAATAGAGAAAAGAGACTAATGATAAACGTCCATATTATCACAAAAATGCATTTTTACCAATAAAAACATGATTGGTGCAAAAGATATTTTGATTTCATGTCAGCATTTACAGTATATTTACATGCCCTTAGTGTAATGGAATTTGACTTAACTCTGCTAGAGTGGATTAATAACAAAAATAACAATATCACTGTGTTTTTGGATGTTCGAGGGATGGCAGGAATCTCTGTAAATGCTAAAAATACAGTAGAGTACACCAAACAAAGGGGTGCTAAGAACATGTGAGGTCTAAAATTTGTGGATTTGGGCCAGCTGAGCAGAACAACAAGTAGTTCATTTTAGCAGCATGCACAAACACTTCTTTCATAGAGGAACACTCTGTCACTATTCCAGCCCCTCCGCTCTCCCCGAAAAATCCCATACATGACATTTGCATTGACTTCATCAGCTTCAAACTGCACCATCATGAATACTAGCACGTATTTTGTATTCTTTGCATCAATAGCTAGGACAGGAGGCTAATCAGTGTACCACCAAGGCTTTAAACACAGAGTTGCCATAAAGAGCAATTCTCTCTCACAAAAACCCCAACTTCAAAACTGTCAGTTTAGTCAGAGATGGGACTCCCTTCCCCCTCCCCTGCCCCCCAACCCCCACTGAACCTGAAGAGCTACTGGTGTTAAAAAGTTTTAATCCTTACGCTAAAATGTCAAATAATATTTTTAAAAACTGTTCTAGCTTCAACTATGAGACTTCGAATTCTAAGTGAAATGAAGTCATTCATTGAAAAGTATTATACATTAATATGACTACTGTATAGATTTCAAATTCTGTGATAAATTAAATGCCGTAACAGAGTGTTAGTTGTGAGAATGAAACTCAGAGCCTTTATTTCTAGCGTCTGATCCCAAAGGTGATTGTGCTTTGAGCAAATATCACTGGGTTTAGACCTGCCATAGTTTTGTTTTGTTTTTTAAAATTTTTTTTTTAAAGAATTTATCTGTCAGAGAAAGAGAAAGAGTGAGTGAGCACAAGCAGAGAGAGTGGCAGGCAGAGGGAGAAGCAGGCTCCCTACTGAGATGGGAGCCTGATGTGGGACTGGATCCCAGGACCCCGGGATCATGACCTGAGCCAAAGGCAGCTGATTAACCGACTGAGCCACCCAGGCATACCAAGACCTGCCATAGTTCTTAGAAACTCATAAGCTTCCAATAAATAATATCTTGAGTATGAGAGTGAACGACCACATATATATATTTCAACAGAACAAGAATGTGAACATTTTTCTGTAAATACTCAATATTGATGATTCTTTAAGAAGATATGATTGAAATAACTTCGAAATAATGGTAGAACATTATACATGTATATTAATGCATAGTTGTGTATATATATATTTATACATACTTATACAGACATGTACAAATACAAGTTTTTTTCTTTTTTTTTGCAATTACAAGTGGAAATTTGAAAAATATTCCTTTCTGGATTTTTTCCAATAAAAAATAAACCAAAATATCTGACATGGGAGTTGGATCTATCACTTGTCTTGAAACAATAGATACAAACTTTTGTAGAAATTTGTCAAGGGAAAAAACAAAACATCCATATATTATCTGAAACTGTTTAAAATTCTCCCTTTGTAATAATGTGATAGTTATGGCTGAGAGAACTCTCTCCAGTTTCCCTTTTGCAGGAATAAACAAGTGATCATTACCATCTATATGTGAGTCAGACTGTGTTATAACAAGGCCAACACTTCTGCGTAGTAAAACTTTTAAAGCACATTTGTAATTGAAAACCAATGTTAAAAATAGTTCTGAGGAGTTATTTTGCACCTGTGATAACAAGGTTTGACCTGTAACGCCTTTTTTATATTTGTAGATATTTCAAAATAATCACCACAGTTAAGTCTAGTTAACATCCATCACCACACTGAGCTACAATTTTTTTTCCTTGTGATGAGAATTTTTTTTTGCATGTACAAGTGTATTCCTTTTATTACTCAGTATTTCATTGTACAGATATACCACCATACATGTATACATATTTTTAATTTTTATATATGCTATAAATACACAACCTAAAGGATGGCTCATGAGCCAAGAATGGCTTTAACAATTTTAAATGACTGGAGGGGGGGAAGGCCAAAAGAATAACTTGTAGCACATAAAAATTATGTGAAATTCAAATCTCAAGAGTCCGTAAAGTTTTACTGAAACACAGCCATACTGATACACCTATTGCCTAAGACAATTTCGTGCCAGAGCAGTAGAGTGCTTACAATAGATATCACAGGACATGCAAACCTTAAAATTACTTACCTGCTCCTTTAGAGAAGGTTTACTGACCTCTGTAGACTTATTTTAAAGCAACTAAATTTTAAATTTTACTTCCATTTATTCCATTTCCAGCACTCTTAATTTTGTTGTAGATCCATGCTTCTGTCTGGTTTCACATTCCTTCTGCTTAAAGAACTTCCTTTAATATTTCTGGTTGAAATAGGTCTTCTGGCAATGTATTCCCTGTTTTTCTCTTAGGAAGATTTTATTTCTTCTTCATTTTCCAAAGATATTTTCACTCTGGGTTGGTACTCTGGGTTGACAGGTTTCTTCTTTCAGGACTGGTCATTCCACTGTCTTCTGGCTTGCGTCATTTGGTAATTTTTTGCTTCCTCTGTAGGTCACATGTCATCTTTCCTTTGGGCTACTCTTTAAGATTCTCTTTGTTTTAGCATTTTGCTTTTGTTGTTTTAGCATTTTTGATATACCTAGTGTGGGTATACATTTATTTTGTTAGGTGTTCTCTGAATATCTTACATCTACGGCTTAATGTCAGTCCTTAATTTTGGAAAATTTCCAACCTTTCTTTGCTTGTTTGATTTCATTTGGCCTCTTGTGCTCCAAAAACTCACTGCAAGAAGACTATACCCTGGGCAGCTGCTCCAGCTTCAGCATGGGTCTCAGAAGGAACCACAGGGAACAAACCCGAGTCCAGTCAACACGGGACCCTAGCGCCGCCTCAATCCAAAGCAGAGCCATTTGGCTGAATCCAGTTTAGACGGATGAACCTAGAGGTCTTCAGAATGAATTCTTCTTTCTGCCACCTGGGAACTTCCATTTCTTTCTTTGAAATTGGCTGACATCATATTGGTGCTGCTGACAGGGGTACTGCCCCCCCTGGCATGCTAGCTGAGCCCATTCGAGCCTGGTCCTTCCCAACAGTGTAGAAATAGGGGTGCTCCATGGCCTCTCTTGCAGTAAGCAGTGACTGGTGGTCCTATCGCAGCAGCTTGTCCAAGAAATCCAAGGCCTCAGGGCTGACAAGATGCTGGTTTTCACTGTGGACAAAGCGTTCCCATCGCTTATGGGAGTGTCTGCCTAAGATATCGTTGAAACGTGGATCTAATTCAATGTTGTATTTGTCAATATAGTCATGTAAGTCTTCTGTCCCCAGAACCTTGGCTATCCTCACCAATCGATCATAATTATCATGTCCATGGAAAAATGGCTCCTTCTGGAATATCATACTTGCCAGCATACAACCCAAGCTTCACATATCCAAACTATAATTGTACACCTGATAGCCTACACATAGCTCAGGACCTTTGAAGTATCGGGAAGCAACTCTGACATTATATTCTTGGCCAGGATGGTAAGACTCAGCCAAACCCCAGTCTATTAGTCGTAGCTTTCTGTGCTCATGATCAATCATGACATTATGGGGCTTCACAACTCTGTGCATAATTCCCATGCTGTGACAATAATCCAGGGCTTTCAGAATCTCATACGTGTAAAATCGAATATCATCGTCTGTTAATGTCTGGTACAATTGCTTGAAGTCTGTGTTGTTTACGTGCTCAAAAACCAAGGCAGGGGGTCGTGACACAGGGTCTTTTACAATGTCTGCCAGTGTGATGATATTGGGACCGCCTCGTAAATTCTCAAAAATCTTTATTTCACGCTTGATTTTCTTCTTCTTTACTGGCTTGAGAATTTTAACAACAACTTTTTCATTATTTGCGATGTTGATGGCTTCAAATACTTCACTGTATTTGCCCCGGCCTAATTTCTGAGCCAGCTGGTAGTCATCGTGATTGCCCCACTCCACCAGGTGTGACTCATAATCCCAGTACTCTCGGGGTCTGTGTATTCACATCTGTGTGAACTCTGGCCCTGCTCGCCACGGGCCCCGACATGTCAGGGTGGCGAACGAAGGTGGACTTGATGTTTGGAGATCTGGTGGTCCCTGTGTTGAGCAGCAGCTGGAGGTAAGACCTTGTTTCAGACCTGTTTTCTTTAAACTGTGGTGGTAGCGGCGGCGGCTGCGGCCGCTCTCCGCTCTCCTCACACGGACAATATGGCGGCGGCGGCGGCGGCGGCGACCCACGGCTCGGCCGCCAGCCGCAGGGCCCAGAGCAAGGCTGCCTGTGATGAGAATTTTTAAAACTGACTTCCTTAGCAACTTTCAAATATATAATACAGTAATTATAACTTAGCCATCATGCTGTGACTTACATTTCCATGTCTGACCTTATAACTAGAAGTTTCTACCTTTTGACCCCCTTCACCCGTTTCACCCATCTGTCATCTTCCTGCCAATCACCAGTCTGTTTTCTGTGTCTGCGAGTTTTATTTGTTGTTTGTTTGATTGATTCATATATAAACGAGATCTTAAGTTTGTCTTTTTATTTCATTTATTTCACTTGGCATAATTCCTTCAAGTTCCATGCATGTTGTAAAGGGCAAGATTCCCTTCTCTTTTATAGCTGAGTGATATTCCAGAGAGAGAGAGAGAGAGAGAGAGAGAGAGAGAGAGAGAGAGTGTGTGTGTGTGTGTGTATCACATTTTCTTTATCCATTGATGAACACTTAGGTTGTTTTTGTGTCTTGGCTATTATAATAATAATGCTTCAGTGACCATGGGGATGCATAGATCTGTTTAAGTTCGTGTTTCCATTTTCTTCAAATGAATGTCCAGATGTGGGATTGCTGGATCATACAGGAGTTCTGTTTTTAATGTTTTGAGGAATCTCCATACTGTTTTCTTTCCATAGCGGTTGGATTGATTTACATTCTTACCAATAGGGTAAAAGTGTAATGCCTTGTGTACTACATAGGAACTATAAATCAAATACATGATTCTCAATGAGTTTAGAATGAATCTTCCCAGTAAAAAAAAAAATCTTCATATTTTGTTTTGTTTTTCTTTTTCAGAAACCCATTAATAATATAGCTTTTCAAAAAAGATTAACCACTATGGCCTTTATATTAAAGGTTTAAAAATTATAGCATGTCTTTTTCAAAACTAGAGTAATAGGAAGACTACCATTAATAATTTTCTTATTATGGCTACCAAAAACTGGATTAAAAATTGTAAAACATTATGGAACATCATTCAACTAAAATTTTTCTGGAATGATAACATTAAACTAGCAGAAGAGTAAATTAATGAGGATATTAATTTAGAAATCATTAGCTCATCTCATTTTAGCTGTACTGCTAAACAAATCAGAGTATCTGCAAAGATTTTAATTATTTAGTTAAATGTGGTCTTAAACTAAACTCCTCTCCTGCCTATGTTGAAAATAGACTACAGATGATTACATTTCCATAGACTTCAAAACATAAGCTTCTTTTGGTTTGAAATAAGAATGTTAAGGTTGCCAAGTATAAAGTTTGTAACTGCTGTTATTTTGGATTATATAGAGTTATGAAAATCCAAATGTTTTACAAAGTTAAAAAGTATTCTTTTTTTTTGCTCACTTATAACTCAAAAATCTCTAAAGTCATTCTGCCAAAACATGCCAAGAAGCCCAGCTTCTTGCCATATGTCTGCATAATCTTATCAAATCACTGCTATTCACGTGCACACTCTCACACACATACAAACAAGGGATGCCAAAGATTAAAAATATACATATTTTACAGAAGCTTGAATTGAGACCATGACCTCGTTTGAACGCTGTATGTGGCCTATTTCTAGGGTTATTTTTAAGCTACCATTAACAGAAGTAGGTAGGGGTATTTTACTTAACACTTCCTATATTCCCTTCTATAATTTTAATGCATCCTGCTAGTCAAGAATGAGTGAAATAATCTAACCATACATAATTTATTTTTTAAACTTTATTTACTATGTAGTTTTCTTCATTCATCAGTTAATAATACGAAACAATAAAATAGTGAATGGTATTCAGGAAGCATCAAATAAGCATTAGCCATAATGTAATAATATATTTAATATTTAGTAGTATTAACTATTATTAAAACACATGTATAAATGGATTCTTAGGGCCATTAATGTCGGAGGTTCTTAAAATAATTAAAGTCTATTAAGAAGTTGTTAGATTTTTTTCCTTTGTGAAATACAGCAGTTCAGCAATCTGTTCTGAGGTCACGAATGTCCAAAGTTCCATATTTCCTGTTTCTAGATACCCATCACATATCTTCTTATAATATTAATCTTCAGTTTCAGGCTCTGTGAGAAAACAGATACAAGGATTGTATTCTCTCTTGAGACATGGACTAAAGGGAATTTCAGATTTGGATGTTCTAAAGTGTTTAAAGAATACCTACTTCATGCCAAAAAATAATTAAAAACTGTTCTTGTATGTCTATGTGTTGGGGAAAAAAATGTGAGTGGGAAAAAACAGGAGGAGGGAGGCTCTTCTCCTTTCTCAAATATCACCACATTTTGTTCCAGGATAAGTAAGTCTCAAATGCTTTAAGGTATAGGAGGTTCTTTCCAAGCTGATCTCCATTCAGCCCTCTATCCTAATATTATACTGATTTTCTAATCCAAATCACTATGTCAAGATGTATGTCCTTTCAGATTATAATTTGCATTTTGCACCTTTACCTTTTCAATTTCATGTCTCTCTGCTACTTATATTCACACTATCTTGTAGTTAATTGGCCTTGTGTCATTGCAGTTGGTAGTGAGCTACTTTAGTTTTTCTTTTATTCTTAGTCCTCGTTAAAGGACTGAGTGTTTATTTAATATGTAAACAGATGAGAACATTTTTTTGAAAGATACTGAAAACTGTATATAATCCATCCACTGAGAACTGCCATTCAATCCCACTATAATGAATTTAGACTACTTCAATGGCACAGCCTTGGATGCATATATAATCACTTGGAAGTTTTGAAAGAAATCAAGTTTTGATAGGACCTGCTCCAAACACTTACATTAAAATACATGGAGGAAGAGGGAACTTGGCATTAATCAGTTTTAAACTCTCCCAGGTGGTTCTAATGGGTAACCATGGTTGAGAACCACAGGCATAAATGAACTTGTATCTACCTATAAGGTGTAATATCACATGTACTTATAAATTAGGCCAAGACATCAATGAGCTAGGTGCTGTTGGAGCTAGCTTATAATGTGCCTAATGTGGATCTATTTCCTGGACACTTTTCCACTGCACAATAATGTGAGAGATTTTTTATGGAGTTCAGACCTATAGATTTTATAACCTATTTCTTATGCCTGGATTCGGTCACAGTTTTGTGACTTAACTGTGTCATTTTAATCCCTTCTACAAAATCTTTTGCACGTGCTGCTTTAAACTTTATTTGAACAAGTCACTTTGTGTTTTTCCATGACACAGTCTATACCTATTAATAGATTGTTCTAATTCTAGTCAATTTCCTGTTAAAAAAGAAAATTTAGCCAAGTAAATTTGAAGATCTAATTGGTTTTATTAAAGGATTCATGAATCCGGCGCCATACCATCTGGCAAGTAGAGGGGAGCTGGGAGTTGTACAAATGGAAGAATTTTATAGGAAGGAAGGTGGGGCACCCTTATTAGCAAAAGAAAAGGATTGTTCCAGGCAAGGTTGCTTTTCATTAAGGGGGAAATCGGGGTCTTATCCAGCAGATGACCTCATCTTCATTTGGGGGATGGAGAGGGCCCTCGTGGCAGACTATTTCATTGGCACCAATGGAAAGAATTCCTGACTGACCAGTTGAAGCAACATTTCTGGGAGAGATTGAAACTGCAGTTGGATTGGATAGTAAACCTCAGTTTGAGGATGCAGCATAAGTGACACCATTTTGGACGATAGTTTTCTTTTTAACATTCCTCATTTGGTTTGATTAAAAATCAGCTTCCCTGGAGCACCTGGGTTGCTCAGTTGGTTGGGCATCCAACTCTTGATTTCAGCTCAGGTCATGATCTCAGGGCCGTGAGATTGAGCCCCCTGCTGAGCGTGGAGCCTGCTTAAGATTTTCTCTCTTCCTCTCACTCTGCCCCTCTCCTATGCATCCTCATGCACACTCTCTCTCTAAAAAAAAAAACAAACAAAAACAAAACAAAACAAAAAAAACCTACCTCCCTGTAGTTTTCCTTGGTTCTTTGCACATGAAATAAATCTGTTTTCCATCTGTAAGTCCATCGAGTATTTGAAGATGGTTATTATATTTATTTTTCCAAACTATATTTTTACATTCCTCTTATGTTATTTGTCTTTTGTATTACTCTGTTCGTAACAATTCTAAAGTGTAATACTGCACAAATATTTAATATTGTAGATGTGTGATGAACTAACAAACATTAAAAGAAAATGTATTTTGAGATGACCATTTTATCTTGGTAAACCAAAGTTACCCCTGCCTCCCTACCTACCCTATATTTTTATTCTGAGGTTTTATTTTTTTTCAATGATTTTTATTTGTTTATTTTAGAGACAGAGAGCATGGGGAGAGGGACATACGGGGAGGGGAGAGGAAATCCTAAGCAGATTCTGTGTTGAAAACAGAGCTCCAAGAAGGGCTTGATCCCAGGACCCTGAGATTACAACCTGAGTCAAAACCAAGAGTCAGACTCCTAACCAACTGTGCCACCAGGCACCTCTATTGTGGAGTTTTATGTCCAAATACAGATGTTACTTTTATCATGGCTTAATTTTAGTTTCTTTTATTTCATAATTCCCATCATAAATTTTTGAAGTTAAGTTCTGATGTAAGAAAAAAAAGGAGTTCTTGAGAAAACTGGAGGCAGAGATGTTTTTCAGAGTCACTTGAACACTATGAGTTCTCCCTCTGGAAAAGTGTGGCCTTGCTGATATAGTTTGTTTGGTTCAAGACCTCTGTATATTTCCTTAAAAGAAGCACAGTGATTGATAATTTAAGGTTTTCCAAAATGTCAGCTGAAGTTCCATATATTAAAGGTCAGAATCATGAAACAAGTTGACGTTTTGGAACCTGGCAAGACCCTACCTTATTCAGGTTGCGTGCTATACAGGCAACTGCCTTCCTCTACCAGGGAGTCTGGCTCCATCTGTTTTGGCATAGTGGATAACTCATTTTTATTATGATTTTATATCCTTGGATAACTAAATTGGGAATGCAGTCTGTGTAGAGTATGTTTGTGTGTGTGTGTGTGTGTGTGTGTGTGTGTGTGTGTGAACATGTGTAATGGTGTGCTTTGTTTTGGTAGGCAGATATTCCTTTCCTCCTTATTCAGCTTGTCTGAAAAGCAACACTCATCAGGTGTTAGCTATTTCTTCCTGCTCTGGCTGATCTGTGGCATCAACATCCAAAATGACTTTATCAAAGATATTAATAAAAATGCTGAAAAGGAACAAAGATAGGACTTCATAGCACAGCACTTAAGACAGCTCCCAATACTTCCTACCTGCAATTTGCAAATAATCTGTTACTCAACATTCCTGGAACGCAATTTTTTAAATAGTTATATTGTCCTTCCACCATGTGAAGACACAAGGAGAAGACATCAGCTATGAACCAGAAAAAGGATTCTCACCAAATAATGTAATCATGATCTTGGACTTTTAGCTTCTGGAACTGTGAAAAATAAATTTCTTTGCAAGCTAAAAAAAAAAAAGTTTAAAAATGATGTCCCTAGGGCGCCTGGGTGGCTCAGTGGGTTAAAGCCTCTGCTTTCAGCTCAGGTCATGATCTCAGGGTCCTGGGATCGAGGCCCACATCGGGCTCCCTGCTCAGCGGGGAGCCTGCTTCCTCCTCTCTCTCTGCCTGCCTCTCTGCCTCCTTGTGATCTCTCTCCCTCTGTGAAATAAATAAATAAATAAAAATCTTTAAAAAAAAAAAAAATTAAAAAAAAAAAATGATGTCCCTAAGAATTCCACTGGCTTCATGTAACAGAGGTTTATTTCTCACTACAGTTCTGTGTCCTCTATTGTGGGTTCTGTCTGTTTCTTAATATTCTAGAACCCAGGCTGAAGGTACAGAGTTATCTAGGGTCTACTGGTTTTGTGGTAGCAGGTAGAATAAGCAGTGTCAAAATCATGCAGTGGCTCTTAAAACTTCTGGTTGAATGTGATGTGTCACTTCTTCCTACATCTTATTGGCTGGAGACAATTCTGTGGTCCCTTGACCCTGATGCAAATGGGAGGGGATGGGTATTCACCCTACAGGGAGAAGCACTGAAGAAATATCTTATAGATGAGGGCAGTGGATATTTGGAAAAAATAGTACAATCTACTGCAGAGTTCTTTATGGTCAAGGACCTTGCCTTACCCATGGCTATATTTCCGGAACCAACAATAATGCATAGGCTATCATAAGATCTTAATACTTGTTTGTTTATTGAATGGAAGGATTGATGAATGGCTGAATGAACAATTGATTAATTCTGTGACACTAAATACAGATGCCATTAAATACCAAGTAAGGCATTTAATATTTTAACTACTAAGAGAATAAGACCTCATTAGAAGACTTGGATAAAAAATATTATTTGAAAAATTCATTTAAAATTCCTTATTGTCTTTTTATGGCTTGATAGCTATTTTTGTTTTTAGTGCTGAATCATACTCCATCGTATGGATGTACCACAGTTTGTTTATCTAGTCACCCATTGAAAGAAATCTTAGTCCCTTCCAGGTTTTAACAATTATGAATAAAGCCTCCATGTGCAGGTTTTTGTGTGGACATAATATTTCACTTCATTTGGGTAAATACCATAGAGTACAATTGTTGAATCACATAGTAAGAGTATATTTAGATCGTAAAAATCTGCCAAAATTGTTCCCCAAAGTGGCTGTACCATTTTACACTCACCAGAAACGTATGAGCGTTCCTATCACCTCTTATCATTGCCAGCATTTGGTATTTTGGAGTTTTGAATTTTAGGTACATGGGGGTATCTTATTGTTGTTTTAATATGCTATTCCCTAATGATGTGTGATGTTTAGCATCTTTCCATGTGCTTATTGGCCATCCATATATCTTCCTTAAAGAGTTGTCTCTTCAGATCTTCTGCCCAGTTTTTATTGCATCACTTATTTTCTTATTTACTTTTAAAGTTTCTTTGTATTTCTGGACACTTAGTCTTTATCTAATAGGTGTTTTGCAGATATTTTCTCCTAGTATGTGCTTTCCCTCTTATTCTCTTAACAGTGTATTTTACAAATTAGAAGTTTTTAATTTTAATGAAGTTCTAATTTATCATTGTTTTTGGTTTTGTTTTTCTCATGGATTGTGCTTTTGGTATTGTATCCACAAAGTTATTGTCAAACCTAAGGTCACCTTGATTTTCTCCTATGTTATATTCTAGGATGGTTTCTATTTTTTATTTATTTTTGAGAGAGAGAGCAAGAACGAGTGAGCACACATGGTGGGGGAGGGGCAGAGGGAGAAGGAGAGAATTTTTTTTTTTAAGATTTTATTCATTTGAGAGACAGAGACAGAAATAGAGACAGAGAGCATGAGCCTAGAGGAGAGGGAGAGGCAGGCTTCCCGATGAACAGGAAGCCTAATGTTGGGCTTGATCCCAGGACCCTGAGATCATGACCTAAACTGAAAGCAGATGTCTAACTGACTGAGCCCAGGCACCCTGAAAGTGAGAATCTTAAGCAAACTCCATGCCCATCATGAAGGCTGATGTGGGGCTTGATCTCAGAACCCTGAGTACATGACCTGAGCTGAAATCAAGAGTCAGACACTCAACCAACTGAACCACCCATTTTAGGAGTTTTATAGTATTATTTCACAGTTAGGTCTGTATTCCATTTTGAGTTAATTTTTGTAAAAAGTATAAGGTCTGTTCTAGATTCATCTTTTTAGACTTGTGGATGTATAGTTGTTCTAGCAGCATTTACTGAAATGATGATCCTTTTGCCATTGAATTGTATTGTTCTTTTGTCAATATATAGTCACAACTATACTTGTACAGAGAAGGCAACATTTTGAGAATTGATTGTAAGAATTAAGGAATAGGAGTATTGCCAGCTTATTTACAAATTTGTGTTCAGAATTTAATGTTTACAGAATTTGTTCTCAAAGGTAATATAATCATGATTTTGGGTTCTTCTTGTCAGAAATTATTTGCATACCCTCTAAATAAAATTCATAGTTTAGCATGGAACTACAGATTCTGGGTCACAATCAGCAGTAAATAGTATCTCAAACAAAAGCACATCCCATACAGATCAGATGAACTCAAACGTCACATCTTCAGGGAGGTCCTTCCTGACTATGCTACTTTAAGTAGTCTCTCCCCCAAGATGATGTGTTTATTTCCTTCTTTATATTCTTACCCCCTACGACTTTTAGTGACAAATAATAAGGGTAAAAGAAATAAGATATCCCATTTTTCCAGCTCCCTTATATTTAAGTTGGCTCTATGATCTGTGACTACAAGTAATGACTCACTTCCAGGCGTGAGTATAGGAAAGCCCATGTGAGGCCTTCCATTTACATTATATCCTGCTACAAATTGCAAGAAGATCTTGTTTGGAGGTGGAGGAGGAATGTTAAGATTTGAGCAGGCTAGGGCGCCTGGGTGGCTCAGTGGGTTAAGCCTCTGTCTTCAGCTCAGGTCATGATCTCAGGTTCCTGGGATCGAGTCCCGCATCAGGCTCTCTGCTCAGCAGGGTGCCTACTTCCCCCTCTCTCTCTGCCTGCCTCTCTGCCTACCTGTGATCCCTCTCTGTCAAATAAATAAAATATTAAAAAAAAAAGATTTGAGCTGGCTAGATGACTGATTAGCTATGTGGATGGCAAGAAACAGTATCCTCTAGACAGATGTTTGAGCCTACAGCAGACGTAAGGCAGCAAGAAATAAAACTCTGTGGGTATAGAATTTGTGTTGTTTGTTAGAACAATAAAGTCCAAGTTGTCCTAACTAATACAGTATGTACATATTAATACAGTGACTTAGATGAGTGGTAAAGGAAAATGAAGAAAGTATCTGAGGTATCCTCAGGAGGTCAGTGGTTGCCTAATGCTATGTCACAGTGCCTACATCATTCACCTCACTTCATCTCATCCTATAGGTATTTTATCATTTCACATCATCACAAGAAGGCTGAGTACAGTACAATGAGATATTTCAAGAGAGGGATATATTTCAATGAGATATATACATAACTTTTATTATAAGATACTATAATTGTTTTTTGTTTTATTATATTTTTAAAATATATTTATTTTTAAATATTATATTTTATAAATATTTTTATTATTGTCCTTAATCTCTTACTGTGCCTAATTTATGAATTAAACTTTATCATAGATATATATGTATAGGAAAAACCATAGCACATATAGGGTACTATCCAGGGTCAGGTATCCACTGGAGGGGTTTCTTGGAATGTATCCTCTGTGGATAAGGTGGGAGGATTACTGTATTGGCAGTTGCTAGCATTACCTACAGCAGTGGTAGCTGTGAGATATTATTGGACTTGAACACTTTTTGACTGTGTCAGTGGTGATTATTAGTGTGTCCAGAGCTACTACTGCAGCCTCTTTTAGCTTGGAGTAGCTGATGTAGGCTGGTGACCTCCAGTTTAGAGACATTATTACCAGATCAGATTCCTTTTTTTTTTAAGATTTTATTTATTTATTTGAGAGAGAGAGAGTGAGAGAGAGCATGAGAGAGGAGAAGGTCAAAGGGAGGAGAAGACTCCCCGTGGAGCTGGGAGCCCTCTGCGGGACTTGATCCCCAAGACTCCAGGATCATGACCTGAGCCAAAGCCAGTCGCTTAACCAACTGAGCCACCCAGGTGCCCGCAGATCAGATTTCTTGGTATTATCTCTTCTTCCATTTTATTCCTTCAGTCCCTGTTATCTCTCTTTTGATCATTCAGCCCCCTGCCACCTGTGTAACCATTCAGTCTCTTTGAACAACATGGATTAATTTCTGTTCCCCTGACTTAACCGTAGAGTTCATAGTGACAATATTCTTGACATATTATGGGAAGGCAATGAATTAATATTTTGTCTAAAGCTAATGAGTGAGGGTGCCTGGGTGGCTCAGTGGGTTAAAGCCTCTGCCTTCGGCTCAGGTCATGATCTCAGGTTCCTGGGATCGAGTCCCGCATCGGGCTCTCTGCTCAGCAGGGAGCCTGCTTCCTCCTCTCTCTGCCTGCCTCTCTGCCTACTTGTAATCTCTCTCTATGTCAAATAAATAAATAAATAAAATCTTTTTTAAAAAATTAAAAAAAAGGGCGCCTGGGTGGCTCAGTGGGTTAAAGCCGCTGCCTTCGGCTCAGGTCATGATCCCAGGGTCCTGGGATCGAGGCCCGCATCGGGCTCTCTGCTCAGCAGGGAGCCTGCTTCCTCCTCTCTCCTCTCTCTCTCTGCCTGCCTCTCTGCCTACTTGTAATCTCTCTCTCTGTGTCAAATGAATAAATAAAATCTTTAAAAAAAAAATAAAATAAAATAAAAAAAATAATGAGTGAATGTGATATAATGTATAGCAAATGGACATGTTTTATATTTTATATGAACTGATTCCTTTAGTAATCTGAAGTCGCTTGAAAAATCATTGAAAGTTGAAGTAAGCAATCACAGGCATGTAGGATAGCCTGAATAGTTGTCTAAAGTTTCATGCCCTAAAATTCATGTACTTTACTCTGTTGGATTTATCTTGGCATTTTATTTTACACACTATTCTAATAAGCTCTTTCATTTTTTTGTTCAGTTGGAACTACTTTAGAACAACAGTTTTATATGGGTGTGTTAAAATGACTCTTAAGAGCATAGTGACCTAAACCAAGATTAATAACTGATAGCTTAAACATAGAGGAAAAAGAAATACCCAAAAAGCAAGACATAGGAACTATTAAAGTATTATCATACAGAATAAAATGTATAGAAATACAGTCATTTATTGCTTTCAAAATGTCCCCACATGTCTAAAATGATAAATTTTCCTTTGACATTCATCCATTAATAATAGTTATTTTAGCTTTTAAATTTTAAAATAGCAAAAGTATACAGTTGGGTAGGTAAAATTACATAACAAATATAACATGTTTTAATTAAGTTGTATAAGTGCATAAAGAGCTCTGACACCTAAATGAGAGATTCCATTTGTGTGTGTGTGTGTGTGTGTGTGTGTGTGTGTGTGTGTGTAATGTTCATGGGAAGTTTCAATTTATATTGATCTTCCCAGCATAATTTTTATTTGCCAGGGAAATAGTGTACGATCAGGCGGAGCAGGAAACAGAGGGAGAAGCAGGCTGAGCAAGGAGCCTGATGTGGAACTGGATTCTAGGACTCTGGGATCATCACCTGAGCCCAAGGCAGATGCTTAACCAACTGAGCCACCCAGGCATCCCACCCAGCATAATTTTTTAAGGGTACTTTCTTTCACACTTACCACTATTTTGGTTTGTACACTAAGGCATGGCTATCCTATCTACTGGTAATGTATTTATCATTATTGTAAACCATGTATTTTGCTAACATTCAGGAGCCAACACAATTTCTGACACATACTGGTAGTGGCAAAGATTCTTGGTTGTCCTGAATATCCATACCTCCATACTCCCATTTTCCCAAAATTATACATTCCAATTCAGAATGCACAGGACTTTTTTTTTTTTTTAAAGGAGTTAAGTGCAATTGTGTGGGTAAGTCCAGGTCAGATGGGATATGGACAGAAGCATAATCTGGAAGCTTCCAGAAATTTTCCTTAAGAGAGCTGGCAGATATATTTTGACCTTTTCATCTCCTCCTTCCTGTCATTTCTTGGGATGTATATGTTCCATTTTGGAACATGAGTAAGGGGACAAACCCTTTCAGAATATTGCCATGTTCAGAATAGTCCTTGGTTCCCTGGGGAATTCACAGACCAGGTACAATAACTAGCTCAGGGCCACTCACATCCAGAGTGTGTTTACGCAAGAGAGATATAAACTTATAAGGTACTTATTTATAGCCAAATGTAGTCTTTATTAAACTAGTGGGTCTTCAATAAATGTCCAAAGAATGAATCAATTATTGACTCAAGATCAAGCTAACATTCAATCAAACTTAGAAATAATGTTTTATTTAAAATGATTTTTAGGGGCACCTGGGTGGCTCAGTGGGTTAAGCCTCTGCCTTCGACCCAGGTCATGATCTCAGGGTCCTGGGTCTCTCTGCTCAGTGGGGAGCCTGCTTCCCCCTCTCTCTCTGCCTACTTGTGATCTCTCTCTCTCTGTCAAATAAATAAATAAAACTTAAAAAAAAATAAAATGATTTTAATTGCACGGTGCAGGAAATCCAATTCAAATTGCTATGAACAGTAGTAATATATACTTAGTCATATAAGGGGAACCCTACAGTGAGCATAGGATTCAGGGTCTGATGATTTAAGGGCAGAGTAGTAACACAATTTATGCATACTCTTTCCATAGTCTCACTCAGTCATTCTTTGACAATCATGGTAGATTTAGAATGATTGTTAGAAGCAATAGCAATTTTATTCAGCAGGAAAGGGATGACTACTCCCAGGATTTTATAAGTGGAAAACTTTTGTGAGAAGTCAGTGGTAAACTCTTGTTGGTTTCTATTGTATTCATTCCTTTCACTGTGAGAATACTATATGTTGATTGATTTAGGCTGGGGTTTCTGGAGCAATAAATGGCAAGAGGATGAGATACTCTAATTAGAGTCTTAGACTATTCATATCCCATTCAACATCTACATTAAAGTCTGGGGTGGGTGGGATGGTGTATGTGGACAGTTGGGAAAGCATTGATATCCTATGGAGTTCAATGATATTATCTTCTGTGGCCTAGCATGTCTGCCCCCTGACACAGATACTTCCTTCCTTTTCATATATACTTCCAACTGAGTCTCACGTCTAGAATCTCAATGTAATACAAATCCTTCTTTGTTAGATACACATATCTTTCTTCACGGCCTTGGATGTACATATAGCATATCTATCCCCAATGTATGTGTAGAAATGTAGAAAAAAAGTTTTAAAATACTAGAGGGAAGAATCTCATTTGTAAAACTTTGAATAGAAAAGACCATCCAGTTTCATTTGTTCATGTATCACATCATATTGGAGAAGAAAAAATAATAGCTCTCTAAGGTGGTTATAGAGTCCTCTTTAGGAAGAGTCCTCGTGTTTATTTTTCTCATGGCTTCATCTGAGATTGATGCATCTTACAGTTTTACTAAATTTACTAAATTTTAAGTTATACTAAAAACTGTTGTCTGCCAATGAACTACAACTAAAGTTTAGGTAAAAACGGCAAAGTATTATGTTACTAAATTATAAGCATTATTATTGATACTATAGTACTAACAAGGAACACTGGAAAAAAATTAAAGTTATCTAAAATACTTAGCTATAAGAACATTATTTTATCTATGCCAATTGTTATCTTTCCAAATTTGAAAATGATCTATTTTGTTATCCAAATTACAGAGGAGTTATGTTTGATGAGAATGAACATAGAAAAAATATATGTGGGGCAGTTTGCTTATATATTTTTCCTTAAGGTTGCTTTATAAGTAATCATTTATGCATTGTCTACATTGTTAGACATTGAAGTTTAGCCGCTCATCACCATCCATTTAACTTTTTGTAGAAAAGGGTATTTAAGAATACGGAAGTAGATTTTTCTTTAAAGTTTTCTGTTTTTTTTTAAATAAATTTAGCTGCAAGGCTACTTTTCTCTAAATATTCCTAGGGCTACAATGATCATTAGTACAGAGATTTCAAATCATTTTATCTACACAATTATACCTGGCAGGTCAGTCTTATTTTTGCTCTTTTATTTCACTCTTTTGAGTATTTGACAGGACTAATCATGTTGATTGATATGTGGTAAAAAAGACTGCTGGGAAAACTGCTTCCAAGCAATGTGTTGCTGATGAAAATGGGGCAATTTAAGATTTTTAAATAAAGATGGAATAACTTCAGTATTACAAAACGCATGGATTTCAGTGAGAATTGGAATAAGACTTCTATTTGGACTGATACCAGTTTATAGTTATGTTAAATTGAAAATGCCATTAGCTTTTGCTGTCAAAAGAAAAACTGAGACTTAAAAATGCCTAGAAAAGTTTTCTTTATTGTTACAAGATAAACCAGTCTGGGAAAATTATCTAAGGGGTTATCAGTAGTTGCAAGGTGCATTGTACATTTCCCTTACGTTGATACATACACTTTCACTCTTCGCAACTTTCTTGGTTAAACTATAATATAGTAAGAACAGATAATGAGGCATATTTTTCAATCACATCCTATTTAAAATTATTTCTAGTTATTATAGAAATGTTATAATAAAATGTATCTCTAATATAAGAGTCTTGAAGCAAAGGGGTAAAGACTGCTAGAATCATGAAGAGTTCACTGTCTTGTCAAAGAATACCATCCGAACTCCACAGGGAACATGCTCCAAATTCCACGAGGAGAGGAACATATGTTTTATCCATGTCTGGGTCACCAGTAGTTAGCACTATGCCTGAAACAAAATAGGTGCTCTATACATATATTGAATAAATGAATGGACAGGATGTTGCAAGACCTTGTCTTCTCCAAAGAAGGGTGTCAGTAGACAAATGTCAAACGGGTTCATGAGACTAATTTGATCTAAGTCCTATTAATGCTAAGACTGTGCTTGGTGGTAACCATAAAAGAGGAAAAGAAACATGGACTTCTGTTATGCAGAGAGATGAGTTATTTCTTTTTCCCACTAAGAAAGCTTATGCATTTTATAAACTTATTGACTTTATACTCTATAATTATATTTGTATATAAATGAATAAGTAAGGAAGTATGTGCCTTCTGTGCTAAAATGTCTATCAACAGACAATTCCAATAAGGAAAATTCTCTTACCTAAAATATCAGTACACTACTGTCAAAAGTAACATTAGAGTAAGACCACATATTGATGTTTAATATTTTATTGCATAGAAGTTCCAGACTTTCCCAATGATGTTGTTTTGTGTTGCATCTGCATTCAGATATAGTTCTTGCATACATCAAACAAGCAGGACCACGCTCACGACAACGGTGGAAATAGAGCAAAACAAACAAAAAACAGTATTGCAGGGAATTTGCACAGTTTAGTGTTGTTCAGAGTGGGAAAGCAAAGGGGGAAAAAGTCCCATTTGGGAGGAAATTTACTACCTTAAAAGATTTTACTAGGATTTTAGAACTTCTCTAAAAAAATACGTATTTATTTTTGTTTTTTGTTATTCTAAATCCTGAGAATAACTTTTAATTCTGTTGGACTTCAGTGGGAAAACAAATATCTGCACATTGTTAGAAACAAAATTCAAAAATTAGTGAATTCTGAGAGAAGAGCATTCAAAGGGACTAATGAGCCTGATTTAAAGGCGATTTCCTGCTTCCTGGCCCCACCCAAGCGTCTGTGCGAGTTCTCGCTGACATTTAAAGGCACGCACAAGATGTTTTCATACTACTGACATACTTGTTATTTAGAAACTGCTTTTTTACAAATGTATTTGAGGAGTGTGGCAGTTTTTCAGTAACAGATATACTTAACCTCCATACCTATACATAACTACAAACAGAGTACAAACAGATGAGTAGTAGTAAGTAGTGGTTCAGAGGAATGGTATCAGAAGAAAATGCTTGGGTATAAGGGAAATCAAAATGCTTTACGACATGATACGACCCGACATTGCTATCTACGTATTTGCCAGTAAAACCACGGAATTTACAATGTAGATGGCACTAACAGAAAGATGCTACAGTGGGTACTATTTGAAATTGTGGAGGAATGATGAGTCACTATAGCTTTGAAAATAAATAAGTAAAAGGAAATTACCCAGAAAGCAAAAAAATGGTAGTATTAGAGATGAATGTTAGTAAAATGTAAGACCCCACTGAGAAATATTTTTCAGTGTCTCTCCATATTCCCAGGATCTATACTACTGAAAAGATAATAGAAAATATACCAATAAGTCTGGGTAAAAGTGATAAGGTATTAATTTTGGTCTTATGTGGTTGTGTTTTCTATGTGTGATTGCTAGAAGACTATGCATTCTGTGAGAGGCATCAAGAAATATATATGTAAATGTATATACATTTACATATGTAAGAATGTATATATACAGATCTATAAAGAATGAAGAATGATAAACATCATTAATAGCAATCTGTTAACTTCAAGTCCCAGATAAACTTCATAAAACATTCAGAAAACTATATAAAGACGCTAATCTTATGATAATTTCAACATTCATCATTAAATTTAAATAGGATTTTAAATTTATTTTGCTATGGTAAAAATTCATGAATTTCAGATTTATGTTCCCAAAAATTAGATGAAAAATAATTGAACTTTATATGCTATGTAATTTTCAGTTGAAAATCACATTTCTTGGAAGAGATTTACAATGATAAATAATAATAGGAGATAGAATCTTCAAATTAATAGCAAATACTTAATGGAAAATATGAGTAAAAATGCCAAAGCTTTACAAAATCAAATTATCCCTATGCAAATAAATATTTTATTTGCCATAAATTTACAAAATGATTGCATTTTCTTTCTTTTAATAATACATATACAAATATAATCACCAAATGGCCTTGTAGATATTTTGCAATATGCAAGACTCTTTCAGTCATAAAAATAAAAGAGCCAGTTATCTTGCTAGCAAAATGAGTTTATTTAGGAATGGCAGAGGAACTGCAATTTGGGACGAGCAAACTATGGCAAACAATAGTCAAGACTGAAGAGACAAAGGGAAGGTCAGCTTTAGTAGGTATTAGGGAGGAAATTGGGAAGTGTTGTTTGCACAGAAAATCTTTGGAGAAGGCAAGAATGTGGTTGTGGCAGTTTCTCATTGACTGCAAGTAGTTGTTAGCGTGCTGTTGCTGGGGCAAGTAGAGATCTGCCTTACTTTTCTTAAAAGCAGGAGATAAAATTCCTATGTGAAAGGTGTCCTGCCTTTTCAGGATAAGAATAAAACTCTTCTGTTGTATAGGCCGACTGCAAGGAGTGGTACGTGTAGGAGAGCGCTCCTTTAGGGCTTCCCGACTCCATTTTAAAAGAGGTTTCCTAAAAAATAAATAAATAAATAAATAAATAAATAAATAAATAAATAAATAAATAAAAGAGGTTTCCTTTACTAGTGTTCAAAGCTCTAATACCATAAAGTTATTTCCCGAGTCCATTTTATTATTTTATTTTTATTTTTTAAGATTTTTATTTACTTATTTGACAGAGACAAAATGAGAGAGGAAGCACAAGCAGGGGGAGTGGGAGAGGGAGAAGCAGTCTTGCCACAGAGCAGGGAGCCCAATGGGAGTCTCCATCCAAGGGTCCCGGGATCGTGACCTGAACCAAGCGCTTAATGACTGAGTCACCCAGGTGCCCCTCATGACTCCATTTTAAATTAGGTTTCCTTTACTCCTGTTCAAAACTCTAATACCATAATACTTATTTTTAACTAAATTTCAGGCTGAACTCATCATCTAGAGGCAGTCTCTTCACCTCTCATCTTTAAAACAAGTTACTTCTTAAATTTAAGCTTTGTTTCAAGTGTAATTGTGAGCGAATAAATTAATCATGTGCTATAGCATAAAAAGAGAGAGGACAATAGGCCTCAAGGGAGAGGTTAATGCAAATGAACTGAAGGATTTAATGCTCATCTTCAGTGCAATATTATGATTTTCACTTGAGCAGATGAGAAATAGCGGGGGTGTGCAATCTGAAAATCATCAGTACAGTTAGCTCTTCCCTGTTCCCAAACTAAAAATCCATCAACAATCTGAATACCAGAATATAACTCCACAGTCCAAAAGCAGTTAAAGTTGCAAACTCATCTGTACTACTGCTCTAGGTACAGCATACCAAATGTAACTATTTAATTATTTAGCACCTATGTAAATTCGTGTTGTGTGTGCGTGTGTGTGTGTGTACTTGTATCTTGCAAACACCTGCTTCTACCATGCATAATGTAAACACAGTCCCAATGAGAAGGGTTGTGTCTAGGATTCTTCATAGATTTTCCAATCTACTTCATCCTGCTGTTTTGGTGCTGTTGCAACCATGTCTAAAAATTAGAATATAAAATATATGTAATGATTTTTATATTTGTTATTGCCTAAAACAAATAGGTCACAGAATAATTTAGATGGCAGTTACATTTTATTATTTTGACAGTTTCCAGAGAGATAGCAGTGAAATGGAAGCTACTTTCACCTATGTCTAGATGTCAGGAATATTCTATATTGGCTCAAGATATAAAGAGATTTTGTAACTTGCTAGTGATATCGGAGAACAATCTGGAACTTATAACATCTTCAAAATTGGGTTTTGAGTACTGAGGTAATTGAGCCAGAGCCGGTAGAATCCAATGTGTCATTGATTATTTTCCCTACTACTGCGGAGCATTAATTTTGTGAATGGAAAGTTTTTTATGTTCTTTAGTAGTCCATGGAATATATACCCCATAGCCTAGACATCGGGGTCCAATTCCCACAGAAGACAGTGGGGGAAGGGGTAGAATCACCACAACACATAGCTTCTTCATGTATATAACTCCTAAGGAGAAGAGATTTTGAACTTAATGAGGCATGTAAATAAATTCATCTTTATGAATCACAAGAACTTTGAGGATTTGGACAACAAAGACTTCATCACTTGACTGTTGCAAAGCAACTCACCATGCTATTTTCCCTGGAAGCGTATCTCATCTCTCAAGTTCCTAGTTGGAATTTCTTTTTCAATCTTGTCTTCAATGAAAAGATTCTCTACAATTTCTTTTGATTTATGATGTTATGAAATGTAGAGAGGATTGGTCTGTGGCATGAAACAGGCCTTGTTCGAAAGCTCATTTTCAGGAAGCATTAGGTGAGTGAGCTTGGAAGAGTCATTGAAACCCTAGACGTTTCAGTTCCTTCTCTGTGGTTTGCAGTGAGAACAGCTGTTTCGGATGTAGATAATGAGTATAAATTGGGTATCCAGCATAGTGCACATACCAGATACTACAAGAATATCAGGGTACTCTATGATAACACTCTTTTTAAGACTTCCATTTAAAAATAAAATATACTGCAAGTCATTAAATTATATACAACAATGTCTGCAAAATAACCCAGATGTTTGCTCTTCTGCCCTTGAACCCAGTGATCCTTGCTTATTATAATTAATAATTATTAACATTATTAATGTTTTGGTGATTTCTTCTAAATTTAATACTTTTCAACAAATAGCATTGAACAACTGACAACAAAAAACCTAGTTCAAAATAATTTTATAGAAAAAATGTAACATTTATTGAGCATTGTTGGTGACATATACTTTATTTTTTTTTAAAGATTTTATTTATTTATTTGACAGAGAGAGAGAGATCACAAGTAGGCAGAGAGGCAGGCAGAGAGAGAGGAGGAAGGAGGCTCTCTGCTGAGCAGAGAGCCCGATGTGGGCCTCGATCCCAGGACCCTGAGATCATGACCCGAGCTGAAGGCAGAGGCCCTAACCCACTGAGCCACCCAGGCGCCCTATACTTTGTTATTTTAAAAGCAGATACCACTTTCCATGTTTTTCAGATAGTCACTGAGGCTTGAGAAGTTTAAACAGCTTGCCTAAATTTATAAAGCTAGAATTTAGGCTCAGGTTTCTTTGGTTCCAACTTCCATCCACCATGCAACACAGCATTTCTGTACTTGTACCAGTGGGGGATAATGAACTAGAATGCCCTACAGGTTCCTTTAGTATCTCATTCTTGTGGATTCTGATCAAAAGAGATCTCTAAATACCATGAGAACAATTCCAAAATGTATGGTATTAACTATGTCAAGAAGGGCATTTTCAATTCTATCAAAATTATGATTCATGGACTACTTTCACAAACAGAAAAAACAACTTGTATATTGAAGATAGCTGTAGATCGAGATTAGCCCTAGTTTCACAAAGAGTAGAAACAGAGAATATCATAAGTAGGCTGAGAGGAGAGAAAGGTATAGAAGGGGGAAAAAAAAAACAAAAGGTGTTCGGCCCAGATCAGGTATAAAGTTTGAAGTTGCAATTACAGATTATTATGTAATATGTAAGAAAGGAGACACATGCACAGTTCTTCCTTGCATCACATTATTGCCACAGCTTTCAGGTTCCTTAGAAATAACTCTCTACATTTCCCTCTTTTCCAAGGGCTGAAGAGTATTCTTCCCCTTCAAGCTCTGATTATTTCTTGTTTTCATTCTTATCCCACAAAACCACTCAACTTATTTCTCTTATCCCGGTTCAAATCTTTTCTTTTTCTTTCATTTCTTTTCTTTTCTTTTTTATTTTACCAACATATGTTCTATTTCTTCTATTTCACCTTTGGGTAAAGGCCCATATCTGGCCTCCAAGGCCATGTAAATGGTTTGTGCTTTGAACAGTACTTTCCCTACACTCCCACCCCTGCTTTGCCCCCAGGTGTTCTGAGACTAAACTGCATTCGCCATGCTTCTGAACATGGTCTTCTCTATCAGCAAAGTAAGTCTCTCCTCCATATCTACCCCTTTCAGTTGTACCAGACCTCTAGGTCTCTGCTGCTGTATAATTTGCTCTGGAGGGGCTTGCCTTTTTCTCTTGTCTAGGTTGGATCCATAGTCCTTTTATATTTCCACCTTTATAACATTTATTATGCTTAAATTATTTGTTCATTGTCAGTTTGCCAAGAAGGGCAGTAACTTTTTTATTCACCAGGGAGTTCCTAGGACTGAGCATGATGCCTGGCATATAACACATACCCAGTTCAACTGAATAAAATTTTTCTGTCAAGAAAATTCTATATACATTGATGTGGGCGCTGAAGCTAAGCTTAAAAAAAATGCAACATAGGCAATGCAATATATGAATAGAAAGAATGATATATGGTCCATGCTGTCAATTTAGTTTATAACCTGGCTCACATCTATTTCTACATAGTTGAAACAAATTGTATTTATATTTTGATGGGGGTCAAGTGGTAGTAAGTAAGGGTAGAGTCTATCACTTAGTCTCGTGTACAGACCCAAAAATGTAGATAACTGGGAATCCAATGAGCTTTGAATGGTCTTTACTGTGGTTGAAGGGAAATTCAGATGCACACAGTTTGCAGAGAAAAGTTATAAGGTTGGTCATATACAAATTTTAAGATAAGTATTTGTTATGACAAACGGCAAGATAATGAGTCTCTGCTAAAAACAAAACAAAATGATCTTTTTTTATTACAGGCTGTCCACTGCACTGGTACATATAATTAAGACAGGAGAAGTTTTTATTAAATCCTCTCTGAATTTGCTTGATTATATTCTGCTTTTAAGCAATCTGTAATCTATTCAGAATCTTTTTAGAGATCTTGAATTTGATTGTTTTAATTATAGCTCTGAACTTCACATAAAAGCTTGGTTTCCTTTTCTGTAATGATGGGGAATCTAATGGCACACATACACATACATTCATGATAAAATCCATGAGTGGTATGCCTGTCAAACAAAGATTGCTCTTTCCTTCAACTCTTTTTTTTTCTTAAAAATACATTCATCAGAATATCAAAGTCAGAAACTCTGGATCTGCTCCTTCTTAGCCACAAGATCCTAAGTAATTTCACCATAAATCTCAGTCTCCTTCCTAGTCCATAAAAAGTGTGATATTTCCAGATCACTTTCTTGATGATAAACAGTGGAGAAAAACTTGAATAACATAGTCATATAAATGTAAAATAATAATTTAACTTAGTCATCCCTTTTTTCTATACTAGCCTACTCACAAAGTGTTGTAGACCTTTATAAATAGGGGATCCTATAATGACATGTGCCTAGTTATTTATATGTAGACATTTTTCTAGACAGAATTTTTACAGTAAACTTAATTCCCTAGTCAATGACTCATTTTAATTTACTGCTGTAAATTTAAATCCAATATCCACATAAAACACACAGAGTCACTCTTTTATATGCTGGTCTATACCTGTTAGTCACTCTCAAATTATACCATGGAACAAAACTCACCTTTGGAGCTTGCTAACACATAGATTACTCAGAGTTTCTGATAAAGTTTATTTATTTATTTATTTATTTATTTATTTTTGCATGCAAGTTCCTAGAGGACATCTATGCTGCTACTTCATTGGCAGCATGATGGAAAATAATTATTCTGACATGGACTTTTACAGACCATTAGTCTGTAAGTCTGAAGTTAGTTGACACTTCATAAATGCTTCTCAATAAAAAAGTACACATTATGCATTTAAAATGTTTATTGAATAACAAGACCTCATTCCAGGGTACATTAGAGCAATGAAAATTATAGTGAAAGAAAAACTACTTTAACCCATTTATAAGCCCTTTGTAAAATATAATAATCACCATATTGGTATTTTTTAGATATGTATCATGTATTCCTTAATTACTCATCAAATTCCTCTATTCTAAATAGTGCACGATAAAAAAGTATGTCTTTTTCTTGCATGAAATATTTTACACATAATAAAACCCAGTCTTCGAATCATTAGATAAGTAGAAATGAGCACTTTTATGACATGGTTTTTAAGCTGTAAGTCCTGTTAATTTTAGAAAATTTAAAGATCTGAAAAAACAAAGTAGAAAAAGGAAAATAAGCCATTTTAATCTAATCTAATACAGATACAATACAATTTATTGTATTCTTTTTCACTTTATTGTTACTAAATATTTAGTGATTCACTTTAAAAGTTTAACATAAAAATTCTTAATATTCTTCATAAATATTATTTTAATGATAATTAGAAGTAGCACTTAGATAGGTTTATTATGTTTAATATTCTATGTGGTAAAATCGATATTTTTAATTTTGATCAAGTGTTTTCACAACCTAAGGAGACAATTATTATATCTTTTACAATGAAGTTCAAAAAGCCACTGTACCTGTTCTTTGAAGGATTTTTAAGAAGTTACAGCACTCTGTTTCTAATACATTTATTACATATTTTTAAGCTAAATTTTATATATAAAAATGCATATATATGTAATTGGTGATTCTTCACACCTGTATAACTATCATGCTGTTTGAGAAACAAAACATTAGCAGCTCCATAGATGTACCTTCACATCAAGTTCCAGGCATTAGCCTAATTCTCCATGCCACAGAGTAGTTTCATTTGTTTTGGGCTTTACCTAAATGGAATCATGTGTTTTTTTTTTATGTATAGCTTATCCAGCTCTAGATATCTTTTATGTGAGATTTACACATCTTTTTATATAAAACAGTAGCTGGTTCATTTGCATTGCTGTTTGCTACACACATGAATATCTATACCTATACTTCGGTTTTGAGTCTCTTGCCACTAATCAATGGCATAATTTGTACATGTTTAGAAATGTGACTAAACCATCAAATAACTAGAAACTGAATAAGGTTTTAAATAACCATAACGGATGGTGAATGATAATAACACCGTTGATTTAAGTATTCATTATGCTCATGTAGTCTCCATAAACTATTAAAAGTTCTCAAGTACCTAAAACCTTTTAAAACATGTAATTCTGTTAATATACAATATAATACTCATGTTATCTAGAGAATTCATATCATACTCGGAGATTCTCTTAACAATGGAACTGGCTCTAAATGATGTTGAATTTTCTTGATATCAGCCTACAAAGAGTGTGAGCAGGTTAGGAGCATCGTGTTCAGTGTTGGAGATCCAGTTCACCATGTATTAAATGAGAATTTCTAAGATAAAGTAAGCTGAAAAATAAATAAATAAATACATAAAATAGAAATAGCACCAGTAAGTAACCTTTTCATTTTAGATAAATTTGTGGTTCTATAGCAGACAATTCTTTTCAACTAAATAGAAGGCACAACCCCCCCCCCACCAAAATTTAACTTAACCTATAAAATGATATTTATATCTAGGTATATTTAAAATATCAACCTGGCTCTAAATTGTAAACTTATAAGTTACATATGAAAATTATATAACAAAAATGTAGACATATATATTACTCAATCTGAAAGTTTCCATATTGTTTAAATACTAAAAATTATGCCCATACATGTATTTTTACAAAATGGTGTTTCAGTGAGCAGCTGAGAGAATTTTGTAAACGCAATTTGACAACAGTGTACCAAAATTTGATAAGGAGCCCCAGGACTTCTTTCACATTATATAAGAAGTGCCCATGAGGTCCACTGTTAGATGCAATGAGGTCTTGGTCCATCTCGGTATGGATGACTTCTTCACCATCATTTGCAGGTCTTTCACATGTAGTCCCTTCTTACCATGATTAAGATACAGGATGAGGATCAAGTGTCTCCTTGTTGCAACTGGAAAAGATTGATAAATTGGGAAAGGTTTTTCATTCCATATTTCAGTTGCTTTCTTTGGACACAGGTAGTACCTTGTGACTACAGGCTTGAAGAATTCAGCCACTGGAGACAAAAATAATAAAATTTATATTTCTTGACTATTTGATTTGTATTAGGAGGGCTTATTATTTAACCTTGCTATATATGAAGAACATTGCTGTTCTAATTTTTGATGTTTCCTTCCATAAAGAAGCAAATCTTGACTAGCTGCTCTGAGTTATGCTGGGAGAGAAATACAGTCTGTAATAATAGGCTCTCTAGGTTTAGCCTGGTTCAGTGGAGTCTACTAAAATTTCAGTTCTCCAATTTTTCTTCCTCTCTTCCTTTCTTCTCTTGCTGTTTGTATCTCTCTCATGGTGTTGTAGAAAGACTGATTCATCTGACTAAAACTTAGTTGACCAATGTGGACATCAACTGAGTGTCACGGACATTCAGTAAATAAATGCTCTGCTCTCCATTTTGTCCATAAAGACATAACCCTAGTATAACCCTAGAGTAAGTCAGTATTTCCACTACCACATCATAGCAATACCATAACTTTGAAAGAAATTATTTCTATTTCCAGAAATATCTTTCAACATTTTTTGTATGTGCAATTTAAAGATCTAATTTTCTTAAATATACATGTGACTTAGTTTGGCTTTAAATTCTGGCCAAAAACGTTTGTGTTGTTGTCTTAAACAATCTGATACATCAACCTTTATCATAGTATCAAAATGCTATTAGCATTTTGTAATCTGGAATGGCTTTTGCGTAACAGACACATTAAAGTCATAATGTACTTTTTCTAATGGTAGTATAAACAGAAAAACTTTCTTGATATTTAGAGGGTATATTTTAATCATTGTTTAAAGAATCCATGGTAGAACATAACATGTTAAAGATAAAACTTGAGTCAATAACTATAAACAATTATGCAGATATATTATGTTTAAAATTCTAGGGAACATCTTATAAAAGGTTGAGCACTATATTTTACCACATTCAAATATTAAGACAGGATACACAGAAATACCTAGAATCTAGGTATGTATCAGTCTGTGCTTCCAACAGAAGTATATTTTTAATGTATTATACATCAGTGTACAGTAATGACATTATTAATGTATAACTCCTTTTGAAAAAGATGCCCTTTTCCCTTCAAGTTTGAATACATTCTACTTAACACTATGATCATTTTCATTAATGGCTTATCATACAACATTGTCTTTCAGAGGATATTATGTTAACTACATGGCCTCTAACACTACCTCACTGAGGTAAATGGCTTTAATGTTACCCTGCTGTGTAAATATGTTCCAACCATGGTGTTTTATACTGCTCTGTACCACTGTGCTAGAGTAACTTATGCATTCCAATTGTGTACATATCAGATGAACTTAAATACATTGTCTTTAATAAGTGGTAATTTAAACATGATCAACTAAGTGATTATAAAATAGTTCTGTAAATAATTATTTAAATGCCAAATTTTACAGAGTCTGTTTTACAAATATTTGCCCCATTTTGAGTCAGGGGAGGAAGGACTTTTGGTAACTTTTATGTTATTTTTCCATGCATGTGTGCTTGTGTGTATTATAATCAGTTGTATGGTGTGATGGACTTTACTCAAACTGACATAAATTTTAATCTCATTAAATGTTAACTTATTAGCATACCTTAAGTTTAAACATGAACTTATTAAATTGTGTGACTTTGGGAAAGTTTAACTGCTTCATAGCAGTTATATAGGTTTAATTTTTTTTTTGATAATGAATTGTAGGTGTGATGAGAGGATTACTTGATACTGTAGATATGCAGAACTTGGTTTCTAACAGATGCTCAATAAATGGTACCTAAAACCATTTCCATATTTTCAAAGTAAAAATAGTCTTATCTTTGTGCTACTCTCCTTTGATGTTTCTCCCTTTAGTTCTTTCATGATTCATTTTGTTAACTACATGATACTGAATACATTTCCACTTTGTTGTTAAGGAGAATAGTTTAGCAAATAAAATTAAGTAGCTGCAAATCAAAATGTAAGACATTTATTTTCATGCTCAGTTCAACTTGTATACAGTGCAGGTACAGAAAATAACATGCTTTGTTTCAATTTCTCTACTGAGAAACAGAATACAGGAATTTGTATGAATAACAGATACTTTTTTTTTTGCCAGCCTCTCTTCACTGCTATTTTATTGTGCTTTCAGATGTGTTTGAAGTGTGTGTGTGTGTGTGTGTTGGGGGGGTTAAGTTGTAAGTAAGCCATAAACAGAACTGGTTTTCAATAAACATTTAACTACATTATATTTAAGTTGCTATAATGTTAGCATATAAAGTTAATGGTTTTATTTTGTAAGAGGCAATTTTAATGTACCATTTCATTAAAACAAAGTTTCTTAGACATCTCCAAAAGAGAGAGAGAAAAGTTAGATTTCTTTCAGCCATGAAATTTTCTACTTTAGAATTAACATTAAGTCACTGAAGTATCTCTCTCCATACCAGGAAATAAAATTAGAATAATAGAAATACTAATGTTTGACTCTGCTCTACATTGCTTTTCTAATCTCTTTTTGGCTATTTTATGTGTGTGTCTTGTGAAAGTAAATTCTTCAGTACTTCTTGGCTAAGAGTTGAGGGATTGCTGGGTTTCAACCTTATACAATCAGAAGAAATACATTTGAAAACTCTAGGACTTCAGGCCTTGCTGCTGTCCGAAATATTTAACTTTAAGGGTATTTCAAGTGTCTGAAAATAATTAACTTCAGAATACGTACTCTTATTAAACTTAGACTACTTAGCATTTGGTCAAATTGGTATTTTCTTTCATCTAGATATTTTAGCTTCAAACATCTTCAAAATGTGTCTGAGGCCATTTTTGGAGGAAAAAGTAATTCACACACCATAATAGTCTTTTAAAGTGTCCAATTCATTTGGCTTTACTAAAGTGGGACAACCACCACCACTATTTAATTCTATAAAATTCTCATCACCCTAAAATGAAACCTGTACTCATTGGCAGCTCCTCTTCAATGCCTTACCCCAATTCCAGGTGACCGCTAATCCACTTTATGTCTTTATGGATTTGCCTATTCTGGGCATTTCATATAAATGGAATCATGATATGTGGCCTTTTATCTGGCTTCTTTCACTTAGCTTCATGTTTCCAAGGCTTGTCCTAAACTCATTTTATAGAGTAAGATTCTTAATTTTGCAACGCAGTCCTTACCAGCTCAAGTAACGTTCAAACCATTTCGACTTCCGAAAAGTTTGATTTATTGCAATTCTGCAATTTTTTTTAAAGGTGGTAAGACAAATTTAAGCCCTGTCCCTTCTAAATGAAGTGAGTTGGAGTTCTCATCCTTCACGTTACCCTCTGCTTGATTCGCTAGCTGTTCTGGGAGATCTGTGAAATAAAGGTGATGTCTGGCCCTTTTCTGTCACAGTTGCCTGCCAGCAGCCATTACGGGTTGCATAAAAACTACATAAGACGCTTTTATCATGCACTGGAAGGTTGGCAGTGCAGGTAAAACCTTTTTCTGTCAGGTAATTCATTGTTCTCACCTTAGAACACAATTTAAAAAGGCCCAAGAGAAATGGAAAATGATCTTAATGTAGATCTAACACTTTTAAGCAGAAGAAAAATGATGAACTGCTTTTACCTCTTTCAGAAATTTAATAGATAAATCAATCTTTAAATTTTATATAAATGGTGGAATGCATCAAAGATAAATCAAAGAGCCAGATAAGAGCAAAGTAGGTGCTTGAAAATCTCTGCGAAGTTACAAGTAGCCATATTTTAGCATGCACAGCCAATATTCAGGGCTCTAATTAATACTGAATGTTTTTAAATCATGCAAGTCAATACTAATGACAGGCAATAATGGATACCCAGAAAAATACACATGCTGAAATGTAATTGTGCAGATGTATTACTAACATAGTTCATATTAATTTTTTTAATAGGATACTATGGCTGAGATGATAAAACTATGAAGACCTTGAAGTAAAAAATTCTCGGAGGCTCAATTTAGAGTTAATAGTGTAGGAATTGTGCTGTTCACTTCAGTTCTTTATTAGGATTAAATAGAAAGGCAACAAAGATCTTACTTTGACAATTGATTAATTTGAATGTGGGGGCACTGATTCTCAATTTAATCCTAGTCATATAAAAGTAATATTACATTTGTTGAATAATTAGCTAAGATTCAAAAATAGAAGAAAAAGCTAGGCATAGTCACCAGACAACCCACCTGTCAGAGTAATCTTGGAATTACAGAAAAAAAATGGACTTAAATGCATGTAAATATTCTATACCAATGTCTGATATTTCCACATTAGCACTCCAGGCCTTCTATGTCCTAGCTGGGTAACTTTAATTAATGCTGTTTGCTGGGTCTTACATTTCTCCTCTATAAAAAGAGTGTTAATAACAGCATCTATTGGACAATTGTGAAAATTAAATAAATGATGTTTTAAGGGCTAGGTACTTTGTCTGGGCACATGATCGACTCTTGGCATTCCCATAATAGCTTCTATTTGATATCTTTTCAAGTTGGATCCTCATGTTAATTTTTCCCACCTGAAGTTTTAATCCAATTAACCTAGTTTAATTCAATCTTTATATTTTCTTTTGCATTCCAGCTTTTAAAGCTAAGCCTAGTAAAGTGGAGAACAGATGAGCTAAAACCAGAAAACTACACGTGCCCTGGATTCTTATCCCATCAGTGGTAACTTTAGGGTAGGTTTCAAAAGTTCACATCTTCAAGGGCTTTTAGGTTAATGAAAAATAATAGCAATTTTTAGAAAGGTTTGAGTCAGAATTCACAAATCTGTTACTCCTTTACAATTATTAGCATTAATAATTTTCAAAGTTAACATAAGTAAGTAAACTCACATTTTTCTCATTGCTGTCAGTTTCAGTATCCGTATGTCAAAGTCTGTAAGACACATAGCAAAAGAGGTCAATGACCTTTCCAAAGTCATAAAAATAAATGAATAAATAATCATAAAACCCTAGTCTTTAAGCATTTCGTTTCCTAAAATGACTTATGTGAGGAATTGGTAAATTGTTCAGTGAATCCATAAAATTTACTGTCCATGCATTTGTAATTTAGTTTTAACTGAACACTTTCATCTTTTTTTCTCCTTATCTTGCAAAGGTTTGGTCATTTGATATCTCCCTGGCACGTGTGTCAGAGATCACACTGAAGCAGAGAAATTTTAGCTAATAGTAAAAGTTGTTTGGTTAAAATAGTAAAAGTTGTTTGGTTAAATATTTAGTATTTAGTATAGGGCGATTAAAGAGATTAAGCACAATTAAAGTTGGGGATTTTCTCTGAATTACTTATTCTCATACCATTCTACTTGTTTGCATTTATTATATAGTGAATCCTAATTTTGAGATATTTACAGGTACCTACAACAAATGTCATATATAACTCCATATTTTCTGTTAGGAAGTGATGGCTTGAAAAAATAAGCATTGAATAAATACTAGGGTGAGAAAATTTCTAAACATACCAAATAATCATGTCATCTAATACTACTAAAAATTAACTTTTACCATGGGGATTTGTCATAATCATATCTAAGACTGAACAGTGAGGGTGGTATTTTGGTTAATTTCCTTCTTTAATTTAAAATCACTCTTTATTGTGTTTTGATTTCTAATATGTTGATATTTATACAGCTTTTTTTTCTAAAGAAAACATAAAATCAAATACTTTAACATTTGTTGGTAGGTTTTTAGAAAACCACATTTTTTTTAGTTTGTAACCTTTTTATCTTCCACAACTTTTAAAAGACAAATATATAAACTTTTTATTTGTTTTTATTAGCATATAATGTATTGCTTCAGGTGTATAGGTCTGTGATTCATCAGTCTTACACAATTCACAGCACTCAACACAGTACATACCTTCCCCAGTGTCCAACACCCAGCCACCCTCTCCCCCATCCCACTAGCAGCCCTCAGTTTGTTTCCTGAGATGAAGAGTCTATGGTTTGTCTTCCTCTCTGGTTTCATCTTGTTTCATTTTTCCCTCCCTTTCTCTATGATTCTCTGCCTTGTTTCTCAAATTCTACACAATTACCATAGTGGAATTTGAGAAAACCACACTTTTGTAGAATTCTTACATTGACTTTGATTTTTGCAAATGGGTATTTTAGAGTTGTGATGGCCTTTTTCAGTCACTAACACTAGAAATCTCAAAGTCACTTTTAACCCTCACCTTAAAGAATGCACTAAATTTGTCATATTTACTATTTGCCACCCCGCTCCATTGCTCATTTCAGATTTCATAATCCCTTATCTAGTAGTGGTCTAATTGTTCACTCAAAATACAACCTCTTAGTTGCTTTATATATTCTTCACATGGTGGCTAGTTGTTGTCCCAATACACAATTTAGATTTAGCTACTGTTTTCACAACTGTTTAGTGTTATAAACAAGCTTCTTAAATTTACATACAAAGCCTTCTGAAATATGTCACAACACCCTGCCATCTTTCTGTTATAACTCCAAACCTGTCTTTCTTTGTGTTTATGACATGCCAAATTATCTATAATCTTAACAACACTGTGCTAAGTAGGTTGAGTTGAAAACGAGTGTGATGAGGGTCTGACAAGTTGTCCCAGGCCAGACAGCTAATTTTATGCCTGAACTAGGATGCTTACCTAGGCTAGCTTCTTCCAAATTTCAGCCATGTATTGATTTGCCATTCTCTGAAAATAGAGGCGTATAGTATTTTCCAAAATGGCCTTTTCTAAAACTCTTCTTTTCCCTCCTTTACCTCTTCAAAAGCTGTTATTTTTTTGAAGTTGAGCCCAGATTTCTTTGAGATTCTAGTTCCTTACCAGTTGAATAATTCCATCTTCCATAATCAACTGGATTAAACATGTAATACAATGACAGTCTGCCTTCTATTAAAGATTGAAGGCACCTTGGATATGAAAATTACATCTAATTTTATCTTCTTTCTCCTATGTTTCCTTTGATAATCAGAAACCTATCTTTATCCTTACGTGTCAGGCAGATTCAATATGTTTGTTGTAATTCCATTTACTTTTATTTTTTTGCTATTTTGTACAACAGAAATTTAATGACAGATTTCAAATACATTATCTATTGTATTTTTGATTCTTTGGAACAAAATGGATTTCTAAAGTTTGAGGCGATATTAGACTAGCATCTGCTGAGTCTCAGAATCCTGCTGAATACTAATATTGATTGTATTTTAAATCTTGGTCAGTACATTATAAATTAGGACCACGAGGAATTGAAAGGATATATAATCTCTTCAGTAATTAGTTTTTCTTTAAGCTCTTAGCTATGTTTTGGAAGAAAAAAAATTTTCAAAGATAACATTTAAATGCATATGTCAGTGTTTCTATATTAAAATATTTATGTATTTATAAAAGTACCTCTTTGTAGTATTATAAATGATATAAACTGATTGCAAGGACAATGCAGTCAAATTTATACCATCAACAGAGAAAGTTTTCTCAAATTGTGTATGGTAGTTGTACGTAAGGCATCACACAGATTTCTATAAGCCCCTTACAAAAAGAACAGAAAACTCCAATATTGTATCTACTATTTTAACTTTATGTTGGCTTACAGGAAGATACAGAAGGAGATTAAATATTTTTCACATGATGGCTGCATTTCATAAATATATTGGACTAATTTTTATAACATAGAAATAATAAAACAAATAATTAGTACTTTGTTAACTGATAATCCAAGCCACTTACATTTTATGGTTCATCGAAATTCTAAAAGGAAAGTTGACTCAAATTCCTGAAGATATTTGAATTTTTAAGTAGCAAATAAAATTGTAAAATTGTACTAAAATTGTAAAAATCACTAGAATGTTCACAAAATTAAAATAGTTTGTTGAAAGAAATACTAAATTTTTTTACTAAGTAGTTTGCCTGTGGAAGTGTTTTAATATTTTATTTTTATACCTCACATAAAATTTCAGTTCAGTAACACTTCAGTAATTTCAATGTTAATTTTTTAGAAATTGTTGTGGGTTGTATTGATATGTGTCTATCCTAATTATATAAAAAATGTTATAAGGAAATAAATGATTTTTAAATGTACCATATACGATGACTAATATACTGATTGCTTTTAAAAAGCTTTTAAATTAACATAATATGCTGGGGCAATTCTTATTAGACCAGCTTTACTGACCTTATAAAATATGTCATTTATTGAGTATTTATGACATGCCAAATTATCTGTAATTTTAACAAGACTGTGCTAAATAGGTCTAATCGAAGAAGAGTATTATGAAGTTCTGAAAAGTTGTCCCACACCAGATAGCTAATTACATGGCTGATCCAGGATGCTTACCTAGGCCAGCTGATTCCAAAGTGGGATGAATAATAGAAGCATAAAGAATCCTTTATAGTCTAGATGAGTGGCTGTCTCAGATTCAGTAAGACTTAAAGAACTAGGATTTCCTGAACCCTGAATTAAAATGTCAATGACTCAATATAATGGAATTTTAAAATATCTTCCAAATGACTTTGATGAGCCGCAAGATATAATAATCTACGTGAAGATGGTAGCCAAGTATAGTACAAAAAGCCACTGGATCAGAAGGGAAGGCTATGTTCTATTTCTATCTGCTATTAAAACTTGTAGGGAGGTCATGTAATGTTTAATGAATTGCTATGTGGTGTCTACTTTTTCTCTTCATTTGTTTCCTGGTATGAATAACGCCTGCTACTGATGGCAGGAAGTGGCAAGTACCAAAATGCTAGGAAATCACCGGAAAACAACATCAGCTCTAAATCACTACAAAATCTTATTTCACAGCTGCTTCTTTAACAAAAGAAGTGCCTCCAAAACCAAATAGCCTTGCCACCTGTTCTACATTCTGGATTATATCCTGTGGTTGTGTCTATGTCATCATTTCCCAGCAATAATCCTCCTTAATCCTCAATCATCCTTGGTTAGACAGGCTGCAGGACCATGGCACCTTCTTTCCTCTAAAGGTCAGACATATTTTAGTGACATTTTTTCCCTAGCATTCAAGCATCAGCCCCTTCAGGTCAAGGCAGAAGGTGATCTAAATGACTCATGTTCTTCAGTACTCAACTTTTCTTCCTGACCCTGAGGATTTTTAATGGCTCATATTAAGTACTATAACTACCTTTCCATGAGAGTGAATCCTTTCTCAGAGTTTGACGTGGTATCTTCTCTAACTAGATCCTCCAAATAACTTCTCAACTAATCTGGAAAGAATATCTAAAAGTGATACAGTATTATGGTGATTACAGTATAGAGCAAATTATGAGCTGTATTCTATATTGTACTATATACATATTATATATCTGGTGTCTATGTGTATTATACACACACACACATATTTAGTAAATATTTGAATATTTAACTTCTGGCTATTTCATTTATCCCACATTTATCTTGCACCAAAAACAGGTAGGAAATCATCATAAATTACCAAATTTTATGGATAAAGACATTAAGACACAGAAGTTAGGTAATCTGCCCAAGATAAAAGAGCTAATATATGACAGGTGAGCTAATATATGACAGGTGAGATTAATAATCTAGGAACTTTGGTTTAGAGCTAATATTCTTTATGGTGGCAATATTTGTATTGTCTGTCCCTGTCTTTCTCCATATTAAACTGATATAGTCACATAAATGCAACATATGCAACTGTTTCATTCAAATATGAATGGGTAAGTCTAATCCCACAAAGGAAATTGTTTAAATATATTAGCCTGAGGCTTTCTTTTCACTTTGGAAGCTTTCTTAGAAAAGGTCACGTTAATAAAATGACTAACACTTTCTACTCAATTAGTCATGTATGTATAATATATTCACCTTGTTTTTTATTTTTATTTTTTATTTTTATTATTTGCCTCAGGGGAACAGGTCTGTGAATCATCAATTATATCCATCTTTTAAAAATTTTTTTAAAGATTTTATTTATTTATTTGACACAGAGGGAGAGAGATCACAAGGAGGCAGAGAGGCAGGCAGAGAGAGAGGGGGAAGCAGGCTCCCTGCTGAGCAGAGAGCCCGATGCGGGCCTCGATCCCAGGACGCTGAGATCATGACCTGAGCCGAAAGCAGAGGCTTTAACCCACTGAGCCACCCAGGCGCCCGATGTGGAATTTTCTAGAATATAGTTTTAAAAGTCCTATAAAATGTGAAAACAGTTACATGTTGGATGATGTATGTGGAAAGAAATAAAATGGAGTAGATCTGGTGTTAATTTCCAGACACTGTTCAGTAACATGGAGTGATTCTCATCACGTGCATATGTTTATTCATTCAGAAATATTATTGAGTGATATCATTTGTGCAGGGTCCTGTGCAGGACATGTTTTCTGCTGTTGCTGAAAGATTTCCTTTTCTAATGGTAATATAAAACTTTTAAGATAGAAATTATATATTAGCTATCCAACCATAATAGAACCTGAAAATGGACAAAGTAGTCTGGATCAAAGTGAAAATCTCAAGTGTAAGCAAATTCAACCAAGGTCTACATAATTGAAAAGAAATAGCTGAGGAGAAAAATACTATATAGATGTATTTTTCATTATATATAAGATTCAAAATATTTTTGATGACAAGAGTACTTACATTTAGTCCTTAGGAAAATTTTTTTCTTAGCAAATTCTGATTATTACTCTTATAGTAGGCATCTCAGGGCCTACATAATTTTAGCTGTAATTAAAAATTTCTAGTTTTGGTTTTCTAATTCATCCATCACCTAAATAAGTGACATTATAAAGACACAGACTTACTGTTTGTTGGATGACCAAAACTAGTTTGCTCCACATGTATTGTAGAGGAAAAAAAAAGTAATCAAATTAGTGTAATGAAGATGCACTCTAATAGATTAAATGAGGATTTTACTACTGAGTAGTTGAAAATCTTGAGTGATAAATATGACTTTTGTATAACCACAAAGACTAATCTTTAAAAAATTAGTGTTTTATCCTTTACCAAAAGATCTAACCTTATATTACAGAAATATTGTCAAGATTAATATATTTGTTATTTTGACCTCAGATGTCTAAATTGCAATGTAATTACAACATATTTCTATCAACATCTATAAGGACATTTCAAAATGAGAGAAGATAACACATAATTGTAGTGTTCATTCATGCAAAAAGCAATTTAGATTGATTTGAACATGAAGGAAATTTAGAGGAAAACAAGCAATGGTTCTTCATCTAAAAAAAAGTCTTGTTTACTTAAGGTTAATCATAAAAATAACTTACTTCCATAGAATAAACACACATAATAAATCTAGATCTAGGAGGAAAAGCACATTATGAAAGACACATACAGATGTATTCACTTTGCTCAAATAATTTCCACAAGAATATTAATTGCACACACTTTGTTGTCACCATGAAACTAGGTTCTGGGGATAGAGAAAGATAAAAATCATTTTTAAAAAAGATTTATCTGACAGAGAGACAGAGAGGAAACAAAAGTAGGGGGAGTGGGAGACAGAGAAGCAGGCTTCCAGCTGAGCAGGGAGCCGGATGCCTGGCTAGATCCCAGGACCCTGGGATCATGACCTGAGCTGAAGGCAGCAGCTTAACGACTGAGCCACCCAGGTGGCTCAAGGTGCCCCAAGATAAAATCATTTTTGAGGAGCTAACAGCATGCGATGGAAATCAGTTACCTGAACATTATGAAAAGATGCACAAGTACCAGAATGGTATACATATAAGGTTTGATAAAAATACTAAGAAGCACCTTATGCCAACTTTGGCACTGGGTGTGGGTACTGATGGAAGGGTACTAGAATTGGTAGATGGTAGTTGGGGACACACCCTGCAGAAGTGATTACTAAACTGAGTATAAAATAATCCTATTAGATGGTATCTCTAAGGACAGCTACTCAAAATGAGTGACATGAACACAATGCAGGAAGATAAGCACTGTTTAGGAAAATATAATCATTTTGGTGTTTCTACAAGATCAATTTGAATTAAAGAATAGGGACAGATGTTGGAGAAATAAGTAGCTATAACTAAAAAAAATAATGTCGAAAAATGTAGACTTTAATCAAAAGGAAATTGTGTTATTCCAACTGGTCTAAAACCAACTGTACCTACTACAATTCAATTCCGATAGTAACCACATGGGGTTGGCGCAGACCCACAGATGAAGGGCAGACTCCTCTACAAAAGACTGCTTTCACTTCAGATGCCAGCTGCATGTCTTGAGGGCATCCTCAGACCATCTCACTTCTGGCCAACTGGCTACAAATTTAGGGGTTTTCATGATCAATCCTCTCAGGTTTAATAATTTGCTAGAATGACTCACAGAACACAGGAAAATACTATGTGTATAATTTCAGTTTTGTTACCCAGGGGATGCAGAACTTATGTTTTTATGGAATCAAGGGATGTCACCCTCCTGGCACATCAATGTGTTCACCAACAAGGAAGCTCCAGTGGGTTTCGGTGTACAGAGAATAAACTGAGATTTCATTACAGAGGTAGGATTGATTAAATCTGTCCATGTACTTGAATTCAATCACCAGCCACCCTTCCCTTCCTAGAATTTGGGCTAGCTCAAAAGTTCCAACACATTAATCATGAGATTGTTCTAATGGCCAACCTCATTCTGAAGCTATATAGGGGCTGGCCATGAGTAACATCAAGAAGAAGTCTGAATATTTTTCAAACCTTGACTAATATTGTTTCATCTATTTACCTTTCATCTATTTGCCTTTCTTCTTTCCTCACATTATTTTGAGTCAAATCCTAGATACTATCCCATTTGTTTATAAATATTTTGAATGGATTTGTTTTAATTTGGCTTTACTTTTAGTCGCAAACATTATTAAAGGCTAAAGCACAAAGAGATACAAAGATTGAAATGAAACCACGTAATAGGAAATAAGATCTTATTAACTCTTTAAGTAAACATGAAAATTTAAACAGGCCACTTTAGGGCTATGAGTGAAGTGAAGGGGGTTATGATCTTTAGAGTCAACAAGCTTAGGCATTATTACCAAATGTTATTTCATTATACAGTCATCAATGAGACTACTGTATGTATTTTTGCACCTTCCACTTTTAAAAGCAGATAAAATATTTAATATATAGGGACACCTGCGTGGCTCAGTCAGTTGAGCCTCTGCCTTCAGTTCAAGTCATGATCCCAGGACTCTGGGATCGAGTCCCACGTCAGGCTCCTTGTTTGGCAGGGAGCCTACCTTTCCCTTTGCTGCTCCCCCTGCTTGTTCTCTCTGACAAATAAAATCCCTAAAAATTATTTAATATATAATTTACAATATGTTTTACCACCTCAGCATATAGTGCATATATCCATTACATCAAAGTAGTAATCGGGTGCCTGGGTAGTTCAATCAATTAAGCTCCTGACTCTTGATTTTGACTCAGGTCATGAGCTCGGTCGGGGTTGTGAGCTTGAGCCCCTTGTCAGATCCATGCTCAGTGCAGAATCTGCTTGAGAATCTCCTCCTCCCTCTGCCCATCTCCCCTACTCATATGCACTCTCTAATAGATAAATAGTAGTCGGGGTCCTGTGCAAACCCTAAAAAAATACTACAGGTATCTACTAAGTTAAAAAAAATGAGAGGAAAAAACCCGTTTGCTCTTTAGAAGTGATACAACTTCAAACTACTGCAAAACACAAAAAGCTGCAAAAATGTATACCATTCTGACAACACAAGTTAGTAAATAAAAGTTTGGTTTAAAGTAATATAAACAAAGTCTTTAAGGGGTAATAATTTAGAACCAAATAAATATGAAAACAGAACAGCCAATTGATCATGAAAGCAAATTTTATCTATTTTTGTCAATCTAATACTATGACATGATATTTTACAATTTAGGGGTTATTTTTCTTCTATAATTAATAAACTAAATTTAATAAATTCTGTTAAATAGGAAAATGTTTATTACCCAAAATAAAATACTTTGTTAAAATGACTACATACTGAAAATTCCTAGAGAAATTCTTTTAAAGATTTTCTAGAAAAGAGATGATTAAGAACCCCTGCTCAATTTGTAGGGTATTTTTATGAGTCAGATTAACTAGAGATGGGCCACTAAGAATGGTATACACCAAATTATTTATTGTAGGGATTTGCTTATATATAATCGTGTAAAGGGTTAAACAGTTTAGCTACAACTGTTTCTTGTCTGGTGGTGGCTCTGAAGTAAGGAGGGCATGCAGCACATCAGGAAATACATAGCTTCAGAGCAAAGGCAAACTGGAACTTGTGAAGATGAGCTAGAACCTATGAGGATGAACTGGAAACCATATTAGCCTCTCAACACTGTGAACCGTCCAACTTCAGTGACAGGGAGGATTTGCAGAAGAGGCTGGTGATTTTTGTCAAGGGCATAAACAAAAATCTGGCTCAGGAGTCAGTGGAGCTGGAGGAGGAGATCTAGCAGATGGCAGAGGAGGTGGAAGCCCAGTTACTGTTTCGCGCCAACAAGGTGAGTCAGCGAATCTGAGACACTGTGCGTGAGCTATAATTGTATCTGATCCTACACTGACACCCCGAGCCTCAATCTAGCTGCTGTCACTGCCACCTTCTAAACTTACACATGTTTTTCTTATGGCTATGCTTAGCCCAGATCACAAAGGGAAAGAAATTCTGGGAAACATCATTCCAGCTTAGCTAAGTCGACACAATGGAAAACTATTGAGATTCTCTTGCCATTTTAGAATCTCTATGCATCTTTATTAACCACAGATGAGTTCTAAAATCATACTGCCTCCTAATATGATGCAACACACTAACCTTCTTCCCAAATTCACAAAGTCCTTTTATTTGTCTTTGGTTGATGCTCATCCCTCTTCAGGATGAGTCACACTTTCTCTTTGATCTGTAACCTAAATATTGAGATATAAGGTTAGCTACTATTACCATATCTAATATTTGCTGATTGTAAGGAAAAACAAACTACACACTGATACATCCCTTACTGAAATAAGTAACTATTACTTAATTATTGTAGACCTCATGTCAGCAACTTAGTAATGAGTTCATAATTGATGTTTTTCACTACTTTTTCCCACTCCCATTCTCTACTGCCTTTACCTTGAGCAATCATCTCAGTCCAGTGTAGTTTCCCACCTGGTTGAATAAGCAAGACCTTTATTCCTGAACTGGCTGGGTCATTACACATTCTGACTGTACTGGGTTGATGTGATGTCCCATGGACTTTAGTCATAGAACTTTGGAGTGCCCATCAGATCCCCAGAAAACCAAGCCTTTTTCTATTTTCTAATAGCATCACAGTTTCTCCTTTACACTCAGGATCAATCCCCCAGACATACAGCAACCCCTTCTTTGCCTATTTATCTACTGGCACGAATAGCTCCAAGAGGTTACATGGCAGACTCAGTCTGTAATGATATGAAATCATTGCTGTCTCCTGATGGAAACTGGATTTTATTTAATGATACTGAATCTGTTATATTAAAATACATGTTTTCATGTATAAAAGTAATTTAAGCCCCCCCCCTTTTGTTACACTTCCTGGTCTGAATATATTGATATAGAATGAGTTAAAAAGCTTTTCATTAACCCTGCCCTCCAACCTAGCCTACCTTGGCAATTTTAAAATAATCTGTAAATTATCTATTGTTTGGTGGTTCAATAGTGTTCTTTCCTGAATGTATTATGACTTTATTTAATCCCTTCAGTTGGTCATTAAATTCTTTAATTTTTTTTTAATCTCTTCACATTTTCTGTTACATTTTGAAAATGAAACTTTAAGTAATTAACCTCCTGGCTAATCAATGCAGTCCTTACAGTGCCAGCCTGTTCTTGCAGATTTTAATATTACTCTATGGTCACACTGGGAAAAGTCCCCTTTTTGAAGGCTAGTTCTTTCAGTTTTTAGGTTCTAAATTTTTACTGCTACATTTCATAGTTAATCTAATATTTGCCTTATTTTATAGAAATATAGTCTTCTACCACTTATAAAAACAGTGATGACTGAATTCTATACATATGTGTTACATTCTATTTCCTTCATTGTTTTTAATTTTACTCATCTTTTGAATGCAAAATGTATAAAAATGCCAGAGAATAGTGTAATATACATGTATCTCAAACAAGAACAACATAATGTATTTGCTTTTTTCCTAAGTTATGAGTAAGGAAACATTACTAATGAAGTTAGCACTCCAGTTTTATTCCTTTGCTTCACACTTACTATGGATTGTTTCTGTATCCCTCAAATTTATGTTGAAATCCTGTGCCCACTATGATGGTCTTAGGAGATGAGCCCTTTGGCAATATCTATATATTGCCTCTCACTTTTTTGGTATGTTCACATGTCAAATGGTCTTAAATTCCACTCTTCTTCAGACACTGAATTACAGGTTTATTCTCTAGATCTTTTCATGATCAGTACCAGCCACCTCCTCCTCAAACTAATCTCAATTGCAAGTATGTCAGTATCTGATTAACACCTTCTATTTTCCAGCTCGGTAACTGTACTACTGCAATTACAACAATCCTTCTAGCCCACCATAATCTACAATCAATTAATACTTCCATCTATTTACTGTCTCATAATACTCCTATCTTTTTCCCCCCCATAACCTGATTAAATTCCATGATCAATCATTGTAATTATTCTGTTGCAAACATCCTCATTCCTTTCAACTCTTATTTTTTCATACACAGTTGCCAAAGCAGCACCCCCGGCCTGGAACTATAATGCTAAACTTGCTGAATATGGCTAAAGGAAAACTAATCTTGCTGAATCTTCCAGTTTAAATTCATAATCAATTATTTAAATTGAACACTCACTGCTCGTGCACAATCACATTTTTATTTATCTAATCCATCCCTTTCCCGGTCTAAAAGATGACTATTTTGAATTTTTCCTGATTTCTAATATTTAATGTTCCCTGCCTCTACTTACACTCGGCTAATACCTCTGCTTTATATTTTACCAACAGAAGAACACAGAAGAGAATATCCATAAGCTCTCATAATTTTATCTACCCCTTGTGTCCATGCTCTATGCCTTATATTCTCTCATATTACCATTAATGAGCTGTAACACTCCTTTCTAGATTTAACACTTACTTACACATCCAATTCCACATCCTCCGTGCTACTTCAAGCCATCGCTCCAGGTTTTCCCCCTTTCTTTTTCATATCATTTTTTTCCTTGCTACTGAATCAATACTTACAGTATAAAACCCTTTAAAAATTTTTTATTTATTTTAGAGGGAGCTAGAGTGTGTGAGTGAGGGAGAGCGAGAAGAAGGGCATCTCAGGGAGACTCCTTGCTGAGTGTGGAGCCCAACAGGGGGCTGGAACCTAGGACCCTGAGATCATGACCTGAGCCGAAATCAAAAGTCAGATGCTTAACTGACTAAGTCACCCACATACCCCTAAAACCATGTTGTTCTTATTCTCATACTGAACAAAAGAAACTGCTTCTTTCAATTTCATGTCTTTGTTAATTTGTTCCTACTTCTCTCCCTTCCATCGCAGCAAAACTTCTTAGCTTTGTATACACATCCTCTGATCTTATTTTCCTTCTTCCCTTTCTCAAACTAACTCCTGCCAGGCTTTTGCCACTATCATTATGTCAAAGTATCTTTAGTCAAGGTGCCAAGACCACAAATGATTTCTCATAATGGTCAATTCTCCATTCTTCTCCAGAGCCACGATAGCACTGGATATAACTGATCTCTCTCTCTCTCTCTCTCTCTCTCTCTCTCTCTCTCTCTCTCTCAGCCTCTCTTCCCTCATTCTCCAACTATCTTCCATGGTTTGGTGCCTATCTCCTTCATCACTACTTCTGAATTTCCTTAGCTTCATTCTCCTCATTTCTTTGCATATAGATCTTGGAGTACTTCAAGTGTCTATCCCTGAAATATTTTATTTTTGGCTTACCTGTACTCAAATTCCATTATCTCATGCTCTATTTCTATACCCTGAAGAACTACAAATGTCTATCTCCAGCCAGAATCTCTTTCCCAAATTTGATTCAATTATTTAAAGACCTACTGATATCATCATTTGAATGTCTAATAGATAATTCTACAGTAAAATACCAAAAATTGAGTCCTTAATATGCTCTCCCACTTCCCACCCCCAAGTTCTTCCCTATTATATTAGTTTTTACAAGTTCCTTATTTCTAGTTGGCCACATCAAATCCCTTAGAGTTCCCCTTAACTGTCCCCACCCTCAAAATTATTCAAGTCTGTGTAATAATCTTGTTTGTTTACATTCAAACTTAATCTGAATCCAAACATTCCTTAATACTTCCAATGTTATTAGCATTTTGGTCCAAGCCACCAAAATAGGTCAAAGAAAATAGCTTGGAATTTCACACCACTCTCTGCTCCTGCCTTTTAAAAATTATAATGCATTCCCTTTAAAACAATGGTCGGGGTGGGAGACAAACCGTAAGAGACTCTCAGGAAACAAACTGAGGGTTGCTGGAGGAGAGGGGGGTGGGAGGGATGGGGTGGCTGGGTGATGGACACTGGGGAGGGTATGTGCGATGGTGAGCGCTGTGAATTGTGTAAGACTGACCTGTACCCCTGAAACAAATAATACATTATATGTTAATAAAAAAATAGTAAATATTTTTGGCAAAAGTAAATAAAAAAAAAAACAATGGCCCAATCATATCGCCTTAGCTTAGAATCCTCTGGTGGTTTCTCATCTTGCTTACAGTAAAAAGCATAACCTTTACAAGGTGGACAAAGCGCTATGCAATCTTTAGGTCTGTAGGCCCATTATGGGTATTTCGCACAGATACACTAGAATTCCCCCCATCTGAGTCCCATCCCTGTCTCTACTTCCAGCAGCACAAGACTGCAAGTCTTTTCCGAGGACTGCCCTGAACAACTGCAGCCATTGTGCCCTCAGAGAGATGAGTGTCCCTGGGAATTTACAGAACATTTCCATAATAAATCACCTGTGTGTATGTATATTCTCAAGGTTCGCTTGTGGAGACTCAAACCCGAGACAATCCTCTCTTCCAGTTACCTTCTGGGCCACATCAACTACTACTGTACCCGTCATTTTCTCAGCTGCAGGTTTTTTTCCCTCCCTTTTTGCCTTTCCCCAGATAGCAAGCATGGTCCTTTCTCAGGTGCTTCACATTTATTCCCTATGCCCTCTTCCTCCAAGTATCTGTAAAGCTTTCTTGCCTTTGTCCAAATCATACTTTCCCAGGAAGACTCTCTCTTTTAAAATGCAGTGATATTCCTCACTCCCAGCACACACAGTTTCCTATCTTTCCATCTTTCTTTTCTCCACTGCAGTGATACCTCGAGTACAAGGTGTTTTATGGATAACACTTATTTACTGTCTCCTACAATCACAAAGTAAACACCCTGAAGATAGGAACTTTCTCTATCTCCAGACTCTGACTAGTCCCTAGCCCACAAATGTGCTGATAGCTAGTTTTTGGATGAATTGTATTTATATGCATTCAGTAATAATATGTAAATATTGTGTTAATTTTTACAGAAAATATATCATACTCTATCATTGTGAAGCTGTTTTTAATCATTCGCATTGTTTTTGCAATCAATCCATGGTGATATATTATATATGCACATATACATACATATATGAAGGTCATTCATTTTTAATTGTTTTAGGATATTTGGTTATTTTAAAGAGTTTTGAGAAGTGAGGAAAAATATTTCTTAGTCAACATTTAAATCCAGTTTTCTAAATGTTTTACTATAGAGGAGAAAATCTGTACACTTATATTTTCTAGCAATGAAAAAAGTTAATATAAAAACTAATAGGAAAAAATTGTCTCACTAAACATTTCTATAATGGTTTTCTCTTTTAGACTTTTACTTCTAAATTAAGATTTTTTTTGCACAAATGTCACGTTGTCATAGTTTATAAATAGATACAATCTTACCTTCAAAAAGAGCAATTAAATTGTAGAACAATTGCTGCATAGATAGGTGAATGACAAAATATCACAGCATAGTAATTCATTCTTTAAAATCTAGACAAGGTAGTCAGTCTAATTTCAAGTACCAGCTTTTTAACTTCCTCTGTAGTTTTGAAATAATTGACAAAATACTTTTTGAGATGAAGAAATATAATCGAAATGAATAACAAAAACCTATCCTAAAATCAATGTCTCCGATGTTAGGAATATATTTATGAAATGTAATTCATAAGGGATTTTTCTTGAGAGCTCAGAAATAAATATGGAATTATATTTTTTGAAATATTTTATGCCAGTTTCAAAAATTTTGCTGTGTGATGGTGGGTTTAAAATGCATACATATTTTGAAATAAACTGATATTTAAATGCTGGCTAACCTTCAGAACTAAGTGCCATTTGTGGGTCAATATGAATGATCAACTTGATCTTTCAACACAGAAATGTGATTTAGAAAATTATCAAACTATAGAAAATGGTCTTCTGTTTTTCTTTAATACCACGCCGAACTAAAATGTTTCTTATTGCCCCTAGTTGTCCTTTGAGATCAGAAGGCCAGTTTTATCCATGTATCGGAGTGGAATTGTACTATGCAAATTAGGATACCTGGATTCTGGGTTTCCTTTACCTAATATTCCACAGATGACTAAAATCTGGAGATTTATTCAGATAGAAATAGCGTTCCTATATTTGAGACACACATATGTAGCTTTTAGAACTGTCTGTAAATAAAATATACTATTTTCACCAGAATGTGAGCTATAACAATATAAAGCAGTTTCACAGTGTTCATTATATAGTTTTAGTATGAAAACTAAAGATGGTGAAGTAACACATCCTTTTATCTACTGGAGAAACATTATTAAGGATACAATTGCAGGAGAGCTTCTAATAATGAAGCTGTTACACATTAAATTTCCAAGTGTTTTTCAGTTACAGCCTATCTTTGTGCCTAACACAATTTGTGAGACAATGCAAACACCATTCCTATCTTATGAAGGAATTCATACAGTTTCACTGATGTTCCCAAAGTGTGGCTGGCTAAGTGTGGCCACACATTGTCTGTGATTGAGAGGTTAGGTGAATAGTGGTGTGCTGGAACCTGCTTTTAACAGCTCTCAAGGATAGGTTTTCCTCATCCCTTTCTAGCTCTGCCTTTTAGTGACATGATATTGATAACTTTAATTACATTAGAGAACTTGGTGAATACTATAAATCACAGTTGTTTTGTTTGGGGGGTTTTGTTGTTTTGAGAGACAGTTTACTGGTACACCACTGAGTGTTCCCTCTCTTTGAATCAAGTTTGGCTCTGCGATGACTTTGACCAATAGATTTTGGCAGAAGTGATTTATACCAGTTTTCTGGCCTAATTCTTCAGAGATTGTCATCCCCTTTATGCCTCTTAGAATATTTGATCTTGGAAAATGCCCAAGCAATCAGTGAACAGGCCCATATGGACAAAACCTGAGGCTCCCAGTTGACAGCTAACATAAACTTGTCAGCTACCTTCAGCTGGATCCTTAGGCTGTAGTCAATCCATCCCAGTTGACAACACATAAAATAGAGAGGAACTTCCCCCACTAAGCCCAACCCTAATTGTAGATTTGTGAGGAAGACAAATTACTGTATTGGTTTTTAGCCACTACGTTTTTGGGTGGTTTGTAATGGTGTATTATGTAACTGCAACACAGAGACACAGCTTAAATGCAGCCAAATTAGGACTAGACCCCAGGTTTACTAACACCTTATGGAAAGTTCTTTCAACATCATGATGCTTCTTTTCCTTCCTGCCCCCCCCCCCCCCCCGCCTAATAGTATTGGAAAATGAAAGAATATCTATCCTATCCTAAAGAATGTAGAGAAAAACAAAACCAAAACCAGTAATTAAACTACTGTTTTTCTAATAGTATTTGACACTTTCCAAGTTACTATTGTGGAATCATTGCTGGCATTTTGAGTCAATGTTTCAGGAGTATATAATAATTGGTTTCTCTTTTCCTGATTGTAAATTTCCATGTAGTAAGCATAACATTTGGAAGTTGTCATTGGTCTTTGTTATATGTCTAAAATTGGTATCTGTTTTCTTTGCTGACAATCACAAATATGATGAATAATAATACTGGAAGAATTGGCAGGAAACTGAGCATATGAATCATGAAGTCAAATTATAGTAACGTTAAAAAATGAACTGTAGGGTAATGTAGGTTATCTTATTGGTATATCTGAAAACAATTTTGTAGTTTAAAACAAAGCAGTCGAGAGAGAATCATATTGTTAATAAGTGTTAGTAATTGTAGTGATTTCCAGGATTACATTAAATTATTTAATAACCTGCTATTAGTAAAAAAATAAAAGTACAAATCAAAACATCAGATCTCCTTTCAAATAGGACAGATTCAGGTCTTGATTACCTGTACCATGAACATTTTTGTGGCATTCTCAATGGTTCTATTATCTTCCTTCTCTGGACCTATTACTGCAAAAATACACCTCTAAAGTAAATATATTCTTGCACAGAACCTATCTTTTCATTCTCTAAGGAATAAACCCCAAATCACTGAATTCTATGCAAAGTCTCTTTTCAAATCTTAAAACTTCATTCCACTTCTTAAACTAGATTACTCCTTTTTTTATGATTACTGTCTTCCCTAATATTTTCCACACATACTCATCCCCACTTTTGACCACATTGATATCTCCAGTTTAAAGTCCCTTCCCTCCATCTGTATTTACTGGTTCAAGACAAATATTAAGAACCAGTTCAAAAAGTATGCATGAACTATTCCCAACTACCCATATCCAAAAGTGCTCCTATATTCATGCTTCTCTATTATAGTACTTCGGGTGTGTTAAGATTTTATTCATTTCTATAAAAGCACACTTGTACTGCTAATAATTCCCCAGTTTCCAGTCTCACCTTCTTTTTCCCATTAGGTTTCTCTCCAAGTTTTACTTTAGTACATGGGTGCACATACAGAATCACTTCCTATCCCTTCTGTAGCTAGAGGTAGTTTTCTATTAAAGTCCTTGCCAATTGTTTTAAGGATAAAACAATTTTCCCTTAAAAAAAAATTAGGCTTTGGTTCTCCTTTTATTTTTTGTCCTTTCTATGAGATGGGACTTGGACTTGGCACTGGTCAGCCAAGTTTGACCATGGATAAGAGCAGCAGTTGAGGGAGATGAGTCACAAGAGGCAAAAGCCCTAAGCCCTGGATGATCTAGTGGAGCAAAACTGCCACCCTATTTCCCCACCTGTCCCATTGTTATGAGTGACAAACATATATATGATTCTCTAGGCACCTAGACTATATATCCTAATGCACTAATCTCCAACTTTTCCAAGAGTAGAAATTGTGTATTCGGCACCTTTTTCTCTCCTATACCTAGCATAGGGCCTTGCAGACATTAGGTGTCCAAAATAGCTTTGTTAAACTGCATTGCACTAAAAAACCAATTCTATTTGTAAAAAAAGAAAAAAAAAATCCATGTAAACTTTTGCTCATTAAATTAATCAGCATTAGCTTATCTTAGAGCCAGCTATTAAAATAATAAGATTACTTGTCATACTAAAACATTAAGATATTTACTGCTTATAATACAAGTCAGTATATTTCAGGATTAGAGTATACGTGGAAAGGAAATGCTGCCTGAGAGGATAAAAAGAGCAGAGAAGAAAGACTTCATGAAGTATTTGTGCTTCATTTATATTATAGTAATGCTATGTGCATAAAGGAACCTCTTAAAAATGATCCACAAAGCAAATGGTATTTCAATAGTAAATATCACAAAGACCAAAGGAAATTTAAATCTAATTCAGAATTATTCAATAAAGGTCAGTGAAAAGTAGATGGGGAAAAAAGAACATCAGATGATAGGAATTTTCAATAATGTCCTCATCAGAAAGGTCAAAGTTATTTCCCTACTGTTTTCGAAAAAGAAAACTTTTCAATTAAGAATTGTTGAGTAGTATTAAAGAGAGAAGACTTTGCCCTCAGCAATTATTTTAACTGAAAAAATTTCAAGTAATTTTATCTTAATTCATCACTGTATACAAGAACCAGGACTTAAAAAAAAAAAAAACCACACACATACACACAAAGCTAAGATTTTTACTCTAAGTCCCCAGGCATAGGTAATATTTCTCTCCTCACACGGCTTCTGTCATCTTGTAACCAGAAAGGCAAAAGTCCTACTGAAGGCTGCCTCTGTGCAGTTTTATAATTAAACATCATTCTGAGTCACAGAGTTCGCACAGCTCCTGTAAAAGCTAAGGGAAAATATGCAATTCAGACGAAGTGTTCCATATAAATTCAGACAGACCATGGGCATCGTGGATCTATGTAAAAAACCCTCAATTGAAAGATTTTACCATGAAATGAAAGGAACTAATCCTTTACTTTTAGTTCTCTTATACTCTAGCCTAAATATACAGAGTTGATGACTTTAATGTTTCTAGTTGAAAGATTTGCACAAAGTATCTGATTTTTGGTATATTTAAGGAACTGGCTTCAGGACACTTTATAGGAGCCACAAATGAAAACAAACAAACAAACAAAAAACAACACACACACACACACACACACACCCAAAAAACCAAAAAAACAAAAAGACAAAAAAACGTCCCTGCATAGCAGAGAGTGATTATAGGTTGATGTGGTCTAGAATTCAGATGGTGTGAATATTTCTGAGTGGTCTTCAAGGAAGGTTGCTGGGAGTCACTGTGTGAGTGAACAGATAAAGGGCTTGTCCTCATACCATAAAGTCAAACACCACGGACTATTATGAGGAAGATATCTCAGGTGGACAGAATGACAATAGAATATAGTACAATTAAATTTAGAAGGAAGTAGAACTGATTTCCTCATATGTGTATAGAATAAAACACAGAGCTTCAAATGTGGCAGTAAACAAAAATCAGCATATACCAGCATCTTTAAGACAAACAGAGAAATTACTCCTTTGGCACATAACAAAAGCAGTGGTATCATTTGGACATCAGAAATCTCAATAAATTACTATAGCACCCAGATTAGGGAAAATGGAATTTGCTATGGAAAGTGGAAACAATGCTACGTCAGTTCATTTGAATATCCAATGGGACCTTCTAAATATCACATAAATATGTGGGAAAAAGAGCACAAGTTCTAATTATAAGTAATCTATGAAATTAAAATGTGAGATTATTTTGCAATTAAAAATGCTAGGGCAATCTTATTAAACATATGAAGAGTGGGCATTCTTATACAGTTGAAACAAATATAAGCTTGTCTTATAGAAAATAATTGACTACTTTTATAAAAACACTAGAAATATTTTTTCAGTAATTCCAGTGAAGGAAATTAATTCTAAGGAAATATTCAGAGAACAAACGTCTATTTACAAATATATTTACAAAAATATTAAAGAAAACATGTTGCAGTAAAAACCTATATGAGGAAATTTGTTAAGTATAGCATAGTTACATATGGAATATATGCAACCATTGTGAATTATATTGATTTTCCATGGCATTTATTGAGTGGAAAACATACAATATTAAACAGGAAGAGCAAATTACTTGGAACAAAGATAGCAATAATGATCTTACTTTTTAAGAAAAAAAAATGAATCAAATTTCTTAATTCTTACTTTGAGAAGGTCAGTGTCATTGGACTATCTAACACTGATTTTTGAGCCTAGAGAGAAGACACTGGCAGATTAGCATAACAAGGTTCTGTTGAGTTAGAAATCATCATAATGGCATGCATTAATACCTGGGCCTTGATTGCTATGGAAAATATCTTTTTTGCAAAAACAAGTCTTGGGCCAGAATTATTCTCAAATAAACTACTCTAATGCTCTGGTCATGCACTTGGGCAAAGTGTCTCGTGTGTGTGTGTGTGTCTACTCAAATGATATTTCACTGGGAACCAAAAATTATGGTGGTATCAAATATTATGGTTTAGAGTAAGACAGGAGAGAGAAATTTTTTCATCCAAGACACAAATGCTGAAATTCTAGCAGCAACATCCATTGTCACATCAACACATAAGGGGCAACACCATAGAGAAATTGTCTATTTGCAATAATAATATTGTGTGGTGGTAAAAACAGCAATGGAAGCAGACGAATGTATTCTAATTACTGGAAGATCATACCTTCAAGTTTTACCCATTGGGCCAAATGAAGACACTGATTCCCTGGACTCAGTAAGTATCAGGTTTTTGTTTTTGTATTTTTTTTTTTGTCAGTAGAGCAGACACTATACAAGAAGAATATTTTCCACAATAGGCAAAATGGAACAATAGAAATATGATATTGTGACTTTGTTTTTAGACAGCCTATTAAAATGTGCTTGAACATTTAACATGAAATGACATGATCATATTTGCATTATAGCACTTGATGCTGACTCTCTGGAGAATGGGTATAGTAGGATATGACCAAAAACAGAAGAATATTTCTATAATAGTTATATATCTAATTATAGAGAGAAAAGGCTTGACCCTGAGCAGCTGAAATACAAATAAAAATTAAGGAACTTAGACGATTCATTAAATATAACTGAAAGATAATTAAAAATATCATTAGTTTCTTAGGATCTGAAAATAGATGGATAAGAGTTCAAACAAAATATGGAATTGTTTATGCATAGACACAACTGATTCTGTTTTGGGGTTCGATATCTATAGGATATCTAGATGGAGAGGTGAGGAGAAGCAAACATGATTATATACATAACTCTCAACTTCAAGGTCTGATCTGAAAATAACAGGTTTGGGAATCAGCATATACAAGGTCACAGATACCACAAGAATAAGCAAGTTTGTGAAAAATAAGCAAGTTTGTAAAGTGAGAAGAACAGTGGGTCTAGGAAATTCTATTAAACACAAATGTATAGAATGTGGGGAAGAGATAAATATGTTCATAAAGAGTAAAAATAAGAATGAGGAAACAAATAAATGAAATAGTGTTTCAACAATATCAAATGAAGTCATATTCATTAGCTATGGGAATTAGGAACTCCTTGCTGACCTTCATAAATAATAGCACTTTTAGCTGAGTGCTGAGAAGAGAAGCCAGACTGCAGTGGGTTGAATAGTGAATGGGAGGTGCAGAAGTAGACAAAGAGATTCAAGGTTATTCCTCTGAGCATTCTGGAGTAGAAATGGAAGACAGCAACTTTGAAGTAGCTGAAAGAAAGAAAGGTCTGTGCTAGCATATCAAAGTCATTTTTATCTTCTGCCTAAAGATCCCCCTTTAAGTACATTTAATAGTCTGGATGTTGGTAAAAGTTGAAACATCATAAGGATTATTCTTTGTGTTGGAAAAAAATCAAGGATCCTTTGATAAGACTCTTTTAATCCTGTGATTCTTACTTATGGTTATAAATGTCATTAAATTCCACATTCAATCTGATCGGAAATATAACATCTTAAAAAAGATTTTAGAGGATGAATGGGAATCAACTGGGTTTCTCAGGATCCCTACAATAATACCTAGTTTCTTCATATCCACAAATGGTATTAACAATATTTGATTCCAGGGAAGCATTCACATCAACAATCAGAAATAAGCACTAACTGGGGAGACATGGGAAGTGACCAATTCTGTTTAGACAAGAGCCAAAAACAACCAGTTCACCAACAGTGTATCAAAAAGGGAATGCAATAAGGGGAGAGGGGTTATAGCCTCTGTAGAAAATTTCAAAACAGTTATGAAACAGAATAAAAGTGGGTATATGTTTTATCACCATATGCCAACAATTCTAAACAAACAATGTGTCATAAAATACCCCTTCCTTCTTTGCTGGACTGCATCAAATCCCATGTGTAGCCCTTGTCCAGGTATGTATCAATTACTTATCAGTCTTGTAACCAATAAGTACAAGATATTTTTAAGCATCCACTAGGTTTCTAGCATCATAAAGCTGCATAAAGATACACACACCTGCGTATATTAAGACAATTGTGACATTGGCTTATTTTCTGTTACCTGAAAATTGAGAGAAAGGGTAAGTAATAATTCTTCTATGTGGACTGTTCCAGATTAACACTGAATAAACTGAATTCGAAGGTTAAGTGACCTGCCAGAGGACCTACTAACTGTTAGAATAAAGACTTGACTCCAAATTCTTTTCTTTCTCCACTAGTAGTTCTTAAAATTGTTTGCAAAAGTTTTCCTAATTGCAAAAATCTTTCAAGCTGCCAACTTGACACACAGGTATAACACAAATTACCTTCCCTCCTCTTTATAGAACAAATATAGAGAGAAATAGAATACTACATGTAGTAAGATTAGACAACACATGCTGCATGGAACAAGTTTACAGAAATGTATGGAGAGACCAAGGCTATAAGAAATGGGCTGCCTCTTATCAGCCAGCTCCGTTCTGATTCAACACTCAAGAGTCCTTTCCCAGCGTCACATTGCTGTTCTACTTAAGGAGGAAGATTTTTCAATACCAAGAAATAGGACAGAAAAGGTATGTATAGTACTAATGTCAATGGAAAAATACTAAGTGCATTGAATTTGTCATGCAATTCATTCTAAATAACAGTGCACTTCAAAAATGACATCCAAAATGATATTCCAAAAGCTATATTGCCTGCAAAAGTCTTTACAATGTACACCATTAGAGTACAACATTTTAAGCCAATTATTTCATTAACTGCATTGCTATTATATGTAAGACAGATTTTCTTTGGTGAGTGAATAGAGATGCAGATCAGTATTGGTAATAATAGAGGCAGAGTATGAATAAGACCAGTATTCTGTACCAGTAGTTCTGAAAGTGGTAGCAAACTGAAAGGTAAATTAGAAACTGAAGGTGATGTCAGATTACAGTGTGACTTAAAGAGAAGGAGTCTAGAAGCTTTTATTATCACTGTATTACCTGTCAAGGCCAAATGGGAAGCTAAGACTGTTTATTTTTATGTAAACTGTAAAACATTAAATAATATTCTGACCTTTCCAGTTTTACTATATGGAGATTCCAGAGTTTAGCTGTCATGTATAATTTACTTGGATCTTGTTTATTTATGCTTGATATTTACATGAAGAATAATTTTTTT
>LNAC01000103.1:2918467-3023728 GCA_002007465.1 Ailurus styani | reverse complement strand
TTGCCATTTGAAATTTTCTGGGCGCCTGGGTGGCTCAGTGGGTTAAAGCCGCTGCCTTCGGCTCAGGTCATGATCCCAGGGTCCTGGGATCGAGGCCCGCATCGGGCTCTCTGCTCAGCAGGGAGCCTGCTTCCTCCTCTCTCCTCTCTCTCTCTGCCTGCCTCTCTGCCTACTTGTAATCTCTCTCTCTGTGTCAAATGAATAAATAAAATCTTTAAAAAAAAAATAAAATAAAATAAAAAAAATAATGAGTGAATGTGATATAATGTATAGCAAATGGACATGTTTTATATTTTATATGAACTGATTCCTTTAGTAATCTGAAGTCGCTTGAAAAATCATTGAAAGTTGAAGTAAGCAATCACAGGCATGTAGGATAGCCTGAATAGTTGTCTAAAGTTTCATGCCCTAAAATTCATGTACTTTACTCTGTTGGATTTATCTTGGCATTTTATTTTACACACTATTCTAATAAGCTCTTTCATTTTTTTGTTCAGTTGGAACTACTTTAGAACAACAGTTTTATATGGGTGTGTTAAAATGACTCTTAAGAGCATAGTGACCTAAACCAAGATTAATAACTGATAGCTTAAACATAGAGGAAAAAGAAATACCCAAAAAGCAAGACATAGGAACTATTAAAGTATTATCATACAGAATAAAATGTATAGAAATACAGTCATTTATTGCTTTCAAAATGTCCCCACATGTCTAAAATGATAAATTTTCCTTTGACATTCATCCATTAATAATAGTTATTTTAGCTTTTAAATTTTAAAATAGCAAAAGTATACAGTTGGGTAGGTAAAATTACATAACAAATATAACATGTTTTAATTAAGTTGTATAAGTGCATAAAGAGCTCTGACACCTAAATGAGAGATTCCATTTGTGTGTGTGTGTGTGTGTGTGTGTGTGTGTGTGTGTGTGTAATGTTCATGGGAAGTTTCAATTTATATTGATCTTCCCAGCATAATTTTTATTTGCCAGGGAAATAGTGTACGATCAGGCGGAGCAGGAAACAGAGGGAGAAGCAGGCTGAGCAAGGAGCCTGATGTGGAACTGGATTCTAGGACTCTGGGATCATCACCTGAGCCCAAGGCAGATGCTTAACCAACTGAGCCACCCAGGCATCCCACCCAGCATAATTTTTTAAGGGTACTTTCTTTCACACTTACCACTATTTTGGTTTGTACACTAAGGCATGGCTATCCTATCTACTGGTAATGTATTTATCATTATTGTAAACCATGTATTTTGCTAACATTCAGGAGCCAACACAATTTCTGACACATACTGGTAGTGGCAAAGATTCTTGGTTGTCCTGAATATCCATACCTCCATACTCCCATTTTCCCAAAATTATACATTCCAATTCAGAATGCACAGGACTTTTTTTTTTTTTTAAAGGAGTTAAGTGCAATTGTGTGGGTAAGTCCAGGTCAGATGGGATATGGACAGAAGCATAATCTGGAAGCTTCCAGAAATTTTCCTTAAGAGAGCTGGCAGATATATTTTGACCTTTTCATCTCCTCCTTCCTGTCATTTCTTGGGATGTATATGTTCCATTTTGGAACATGAGTAAGGGGACAAACCCTTTCAGAATATTGCCATGTTCAGAATAGTCCTTGGTTCCCTGGGGAATTCACAGACCAGGTACAATAACTAGCTCAGGGCCACTCACATCCAGAGTGTGTTTACGCAAGAGAGATATAAACTTATAAGGTACTTATTTATAGCCAAATGTAGTCTTTATTAAACTAGTGGGTCTTCAATAAATGTCCAAAGAATGAATCAATTATTGACTCAAGATCAAGCTAACATTCAATCAAACTTAGAAATAATGTTTTATTTAAAATGATTTTTAGGGGCACCTGGGTGGCTCAGTGGGTTAAGCCTCTGCCTTCGACCCAGGTCATGATCTCAGGGTCCTGGGTCTCTCTGCTCAGTGGGGAGCCTGCTTCCCCCTCTCTCTCTGCCTACTTGTGATCTCTCTCTCTCTGTCAAATAAATAAATAAAACTTAAAAAAAAATAAAATGATTTTAATTGCACGGTGCAGGAAATCCAATTCAAATTGCTATGAACAGTAGTAATATATACTTAGTCATATAAGGGGAACCCTACAGTGAGCATAGGATTCAGGGTCTGATGATTTAAGGGCAGAGTAGTAACACAATTTATGCATACTCTTTCCATAGTCTCACTCAGTCATTCTTTGACAATCATGGTAGATTTAGAATGATTGTTAGAAGCAATAGCAATTTTATTCAGCAGGAAAGGGATGACTACTCCCAGGATTTTATAAGTGGAAAACTTTTGTGAGAAGTCAGTGGTAAACTCTTGTTGGTTTCTATTGTATTCATTCCTTTCACTGTGAGAATACTATATGTTGATTGATTTAGGCTGGGGTTTCTGGAGCAATAAATGGCAAGAGGATGAGATACTCTAATTAGAGTCTTAGACTATTCATATCCCATTCAACATCTACATTAAAGTCTGGGGTGGGTGGGATGGTGTATGTGGACAGTTGGGAAAGCATTGATATCCTATGGAGTTCAATGATATTATCTTCTGTGGCCTAGCATGTCTGCCCCCTGACACAGATACTTCCTTCCTTTTCATATATACTTCCAACTGAGTCTCACGTCTAGAATCTCAATGTAATACAAATCCTTCTTTGTTAGATACACATATCTTTCTTCACGGCCTTGGATGTACATATAGCATATCTATCCCCAATGTATGTGTAGAAATGTAGAAAAAAAGTTTTAAAATACTAGAGGGAAGAATCTCATTTGTAAAACTTTGAATAGAAAAGACCATCCAGTTTCATTTGTTCATGTATCACATCATATTGGAGAAGAAAAAATAATAGCTCTCTAAGGTGGTTATAGAGTCCTCTTTAGGAAGAGTCCTCGTGTTTATTTTTCTCATGGCTTCATCTGAGATTGATGCATCTTACAGTTTTACTAAATTTACTAAATTTTAAGTTATACTAAAAACTGTTGTCTGCCAATGAACTACAACTAAAGTTTAGGTAAAAACGGCAAAGTATTATGTTACTAAATTATAAGCATTATTATTGATACTATAGTACTAACAAGGAACACTGGAAAAAAATTAAAGTTATCTAAAATACTTAGCTATAAGAACATTATTTTATCTATGCCAATTGTTATCTTTCCAAATTTGAAAATGATCTATTTTGTTATCCAAATTACAGAGGAGTTATGTTTGATGAGAATGAACATAGAAAAAATATATGTGGGGCAGTTTGCTTATATATTTTTCCTTAAGGTTGCTTTATAAGTAATCATTTATGCATTGTCTACATTGTTAGACATTGAAGTTTAGCCGCTCATCACCATCCATTTAACTTTTTGTAGAAAAGGGTATTTAAGAATACGGAAGTAGATTTTTCTTTAAAGTTTTCTGTTTTTTTTTAAATAAATTTAGCTGCAAGGCTACTTTTCTCTAAATATTCCTAGGGCTACAATGATCATTAGTACAGAGATTTCAAATCATTTTATCTACACAATTATACCTGGCAGGTCAGTCTTATTTTTGCTCTTTTATTTCACTCTTTTGAGTATTTGACAGGACTAATCATGTTGATTGATATGTGGTAAAAAAGACTGCTGGGAAAACTGCTTCCAAGCAATGTGTTGCTGATGAAAATGGGGCAATTTAAGATTTTTAAATAAAGATGGAATAACTTCAGTATTACAAAACGCATGGATTTCAGTGAGAATTGGAATAAGACTTCTATTTGGACTGATACCAGTTTATAGTTATGTTAAATTGAAAATGCCATTAGCTTTTGCTGTCAAAAGAAAAACTGAGACTTAAAAATGCCTAGAAAAGTTTTCTTTATTGTTACAAGATAAACCAGTCTGGGAAAATTATCTAAGGGGTTATCAGTAGTTGCAAGGTGCATTGTACATTTCCCTTACGTTGATACATACACTTTCACTCTTCGCAACTTTCTTGGTTAAACTATAATATAGTAAGAACAGATAATGAGGCATATTTTTCAATCACATCCTATTTAAAATTATTTCTAGTTATTATAGAAATGTTATAATAAAATGTATCTCTAATATAAGAGTCTTGAAGCAAAGGGGTAAAGACTGCTAGAATCATGAAGAGTTCACTGTCTTGTCAAAGAATACCATCCGAACTCCACAGGGAACATGCTCCAAATTCCACGAGGAGAGGAACATATGTTTTATCCATGTCTGGGTCACCAGTAGTTAGCACTATGCCTGAAACAAAATAGGTGCTCTATACATATATTGAATAAATGAATGGACAGGATGTTGCAAGACCTTGTCTTCTCCAAAGAAGGGTGTCAGTAGACAAATGTCAAACGGGTTCATGAGACTAATTTGATCTAAGTCCTATTAATGCTAAGACTGTGCTTGGTGGTAACCATAAAAGAGGAAAAGAAACATGGACTTCTGTTATGCAGAGAGATGAGTTATTTCTTTTTCCCACTAAGAAAGCTTATGCATTTTATAAACTTATTGACTTTATACTCTATAATTATATTTGTATATAAATGAATAAGTAAGGAAGTATGTGCCTTCTGTGCTAAAATGTCTATCAACAGACAATTCCAATAAGGAAAATTCTCTTACCTAAAATATCAGTACACTACTGTCAAAAGTAACATTAGAGTAAGACCACATATTGATGTTTAATATTTTATTGCATAGAAGTTCCAGACTTTCCCAATGATGTTGTTTTGTGTTGCATCTGCATTCAGATATAGTTCTTGCATACATCAAACAAGCAGGACCACGCTCACGACAACGGTGGAAATAGAGCAAAACAAACAAAAAACAGTATTGCAGGGAATTTGCACAGTTTAGTGTTGTTCAGAGTGGGAAAGCAAAGGGGGAAAAAGTCCCATTTGGGAGGAAATTTACTACCTTAAAAGATTTTACTAGGATTTTAGAACTTCTCTAAAAAAATACGTATTTATTTTTGTTTTTTGTTATTCTAAATCCTGAGAATAACTTTTAATTCTGTTGGACTTCAGTGGGAAAACAAATATCTGCACATTGTTAGAAACAAAATTCAAAAATTAGTGAATTCTGAGAGAAGAGCATTCAAAGGGACTAATGAGCCTGATTTAAAGGCGATTTCCTGCTTCCTGGCCCCACCCAAGCGTCTGTGCGAGTTCTCGCTGACATTTAAAGGCACGCACAAGATGTTTTCATACTACTGACATACTTGTTATTTAGAAACTGCTTTTTTACAAATGTATTTGAGGAGTGTGGCAGTTTTTCAGTAACAGATATACTTAACCTCCATACCTATACATAACTACAAACAGAGTACAAACAGATGAGTAGTAGTAAGTAGTGGTTCAGAGGAATGGTATCAGAAGAAAATGCTTGGGTATAAGGGAAATCAAAATGCTTTACGACATGATACGACCCGACATTGCTATCTACGTATTTGCCAGTAAAACCACGGAATTTACAATGTAGATGGCACTAACAGAAAGATGCTACAGTGGGTACTATTTGAAATTGTGGAGGAATGATGAGTCACTATAGCTTTGAAAATAAATAAGTAAAAGGAAATTACCCAGAAAGCAAAAAAATGGTAGTATTAGAGATGAATGTTAGTAAAATGTAAGACCCCACTGAGAAATATTTTTCAGTGTCTCTCCATATTCCCAGGATCTATACTACTGAAAAGATAATAGAAAATATACCAATAAGTCTGGGTAAAAGTGATAAGGTATTAATTTTGGTCTTATGTGGTTGTGTTTTCTATGTGTGATTGCTAGAAGACTATGCATTCTGTGAGAGGCATCAAGAAATATATATGTAAATGTATATACATTTACATATGTAAGAATGTATATATACAGATCTATAAAGAATGAAGAATGATAAACATCATTAATAGCAATCTGTTAACTTCAAGTCCCAGATAAACTTCATAAAACATTCAGAAAACTATATAAAGACGCTAATCTTATGATAATTTCAACATTCATCATTAAATTTAAATAGGATTTTAAATTTATTTTGCTATGGTAAAAATTCATGAATTTCAGATTTATGTTCCCAAAAATTAGATGAAAAATAATTGAACTTTATATGCTATGTAATTTTCAGTTGAAAATCACATTTCTTGGAAGAGATTTACAATGATAAATAATAATAGGAGATAGAATCTTCAAATTAATAGCAAATACTTAATGGAAAATATGAGTAAAAATGCCAAAGCTTTACAAAATCAAATTATCCCTATGCAAATAAATATTTTATTTGCCATAAATTTACAAAATGATTGCATTTTCTTTCTTTTAATAATACATATACAAATATAATCACCAAATGGCCTTGTAGATATTTTGCAATATGCAAGACTCTTTCAGTCATAAAAATAAAAGAGCCAGTTATCTTGCTAGCAAAATGAGTTTATTTAGGAATGGCAGAGGAACTGCAATTTGGGACGAGCAAACTATGGCAAACAATAGTCAAGACTGAAGAGACAAAGGGAAGGTCAGCTTTAGTAGGTATTAGGGAGGAAATTGGGAAGTGTTGTTTGCACAGAAAATCTTTGGAGAAGGCAAGAATGTGGTTGTGGCAGTTTCTCATTGACTGCAAGTAGTTGTTAGCGTGCTGTTGCTGGGGCAAGTAGAGATCTGCCTTACTTTTCTTAAAAGCAGGAGATAAAATTCCTATGTGAAAGGTGTCCTGCCTTTTCAGGATAAGAATAAAACTCTTCTGTTGTATAGGCCGACTGCAAGGAGTGGTACGTGTAGGAGAGCGCTCCTTTAGGGCTTCCCGACTCCATTTTAAAAGAGGTTTCCTAAAAAATAAATAAATAAATAAATAAATAAATAAATAAATAAATAAATAAATAAAAGAGGTTTCCTTTACTAGTGTTCAAAGCTCTAATACCATAAAGTTATTTCCCGAGTCCATTTTATTATTTTATTTTTATTTTTTAAGATTTTTATTTACTTATTTGACAGAGACAAAATGAGAGAGGAAGCACAAGCAGGGGGAGTGGGAGAGGGAGAAGCAGTCTTGCCACAGAGCAGGGAGCCCAATGGGAGTCTCCATCCAAGGGTCCCGGGATCGTGACCTGAACCAAGCGCTTAATGACTGAGTCACCCAGGTGCCCCTCATGACTCCATTTTAAATTAGGTTTCCTTTACTCCTGTTCAAAACTCTAATACCATAATACTTATTTTTAACTAAATTTCAGGCTGAACTCATCATCTAGAGGCAGTCTCTTCACCTCTCATCTTTAAAACAAGTTACTTCTTAAATTTAAGCTTTGTTTCAAGTGTAATTGTGAGCGAATAAATTAATCATGTGCTATAGCATAAAAAGAGAGAGGACAATAGGCCTCAAGGGAGAGGTTAATGCAAATGAACTGAAGGATTTAATGCTCATCTTCAGTGCAATATTATGATTTTCACTTGAGCAGATGAGAAATAGCGGGGGTGTGCAATCTGAAAATCATCAGTACAGTTAGCTCTTCCCTGTTCCCAAACTAAAAATCCATCAACAATCTGAATACCAGAATATAACTCCACAGTCCAAAAGCAGTTAAAGTTGCAAACTCATCTGTACTACTGCTCTAGGTACAGCATACCAAATGTAACTATTTAATTATTTAGCACCTATGTAAATTCGTGTTGTGTGTGCGTGTGTGTGTGTGTACTTGTATCTTGCAAACACCTGCTTCTACCATGCATAATGTAAACACAGTCCCAATGAGAAGGGTTGTGTCTAGGATTCTTCATAGATTTTCCAATCTACTTCATCCTGCTGTTTTGGTGCTGTTGCAACCATGTCTAAAAATTAGAATATAAAATATATGTAATGATTTTTATATTTGTTATTGCCTAAAACAAATAGGTCACAGAATAATTTAGATGGCAGTTACATTTTATTATTTTGACAGTTTCCAGAGAGATAGCAGTGAAATGGAAGCTACTTTCACCTATGTCTAGATGTCAGGAATATTCTATATTGGCTCAAGATATAAAGAGATTTTGTAACTTGCTAGTGATATCGGAGAACAATCTGGAACTTATAACATCTTCAAAATTGGGTTTTGAGTACTGAGGTAATTGAGCCAGAGCCGGTAGAATCCAATGTGTCATTGATTATTTTCCCTACTACTGCGGAGCATTAATTTTGTGAATGGAAAGTTTTTTATGTTCTTTAGTAGTCCATGGAATATATACCCCATAGCCTAGACATCGGGGTCCAATTCCCACAGAAGACAGTGGGGGAAGGGGTAGAATCACCACAACACATAGCTTCTTCATGTATATAACTCCTAAGGAGAAGAGATTTTGAACTTAATGAGGCATGTAAATAAATTCATCTTTATGAATCACAAGAACTTTGAGGATTTGGACAACAAAGACTTCATCACTTGACTGTTGCAAAGCAACTCACCATGCTATTTTCCCTGGAAGCGTATCTCATCTCTCAAGTTCCTAGTTGGAATTTCTTTTTCAATCTTGTCTTCAATGAAAAGATTCTCTACAATTTCTTTTGATTTATGATGTTATGAAATGTAGAGAGGATTGGTCTGTGGCATGAAACAGGCCTTGTTCGAAAGCTCATTTTCAGGAAGCATTAGGTGAGTGAGCTTGGAAGAGTCATTGAAACCCTAGACGTTTCAGTTCCTTCTCTGTGGTTTGCAGTGAGAACAGCTGTTTCGGATGTAGATAATGAGTATAAATTGGGTATCCAGCATAGTGCACATACCAGATACTACAAGAATATCAGGGTACTCTATGATAACACTCTTTTTAAGACTTCCATTTAAAAATAAAATATACTGCAAGTCATTAAATTATATACAACAATGTCTGCAAAATAACCCAGATGTTTGCTCTTCTGCCCTTGAACCCAGTGATCCTTGCTTATTATAATTAATAATTATTAACATTATTAATGTTTTGGTGATTTCTTCTAAATTTAATACTTTTCAACAAATAGCATTGAACAACTGACAACAAAAAACCTAGTTCAAAATAATTTTATAGAAAAAATGTAACATTTATTGAGCATTGTTGGTGACATATACTTTATTTTTTTTTAAAGATTTTATTTATTTATTTGACAGAGAGAGAGAGATCACAAGTAGGCAGAGAGGCAGGCAGAGAGAGAGGAGGAAGGAGGCTCTCTGCTGAGCAGAGAGCCCGATGTGGGCCTCGATCCCAGGACCCTGAGATCATGACCCGAGCTGAAGGCAGAGGCCCTAACCCACTGAGCCACCCAGGCGCCCTATACTTTGTTATTTTAAAAGCAGATACCACTTTCCATGTTTTTCAGATAGTCACTGAGGCTTGAGAAGTTTAAACAGCTTGCCTAAATTTATAAAGCTAGAATTTAGGCTCAGGTTTCTTTGGTTCCAACTTCCATCCACCATGCAACACAGCATTTCTGTACTTGTACCAGTGGGGGATAATGAACTAGAATGCCCTACAGGTTCCTTTAGTATCTCATTCTTGTGGATTCTGATCAAAAGAGATCTCTAAATACCATGAGAACAATTCCAAAATGTATGGTATTAACTATGTCAAGAAGGGCATTTTCAATTCTATCAAAATTATGATTCATGGACTACTTTCACAAACAGAAAAAACAACTTGTATATTGAAGATAGCTGTAGATCGAGATTAGCCCTAGTTTCACAAAGAGTAGAAACAGAGAATATCATAAGTAGGCTGAGAGGAGAGAAAGGTATAGAAGGGGGAAAAAAAAAACAAAAGGTGTTCGGCCCAGATCAGGTATAAAGTTTGAAGTTGCAATTACAGATTATTATGTAATATGTAAGAAAGGAGACACATGCACAGTTCTTCCTTGCATCACATTATTGCCACAGCTTTCAGGTTCCTTAGAAATAACTCTCTACATTTCCCTCTTTTCCAAGGGCTGAAGAGTATTCTTCCCCTTCAAGCTCTGATTATTTCTTGTTTTCATTCTTATCCCACAAAACCACTCAACTTATTTCTCTTATCCCGGTTCAAATCTTTTCTTTTTCTTTCATTTCTTTTCTTTTCTTTTTTATTTTACCAACATATGTTCTATTTCTTCTATTTCACCTTTGGGTAAAGGCCCATATCTGGCCTCCAAGGCCATGTAAATGGTTTGTGCTTTGAACAGTACTTTCCCTACACTCCCACCCCTGCTTTGCCCCCAGGTGTTCTGAGACTAAACTGCATTCGCCATGCTTCTGAACATGGTCTTCTCTATCAGCAAAGTAAGTCTCTCCTCCATATCTACCCCTTTCAGTTGTACCAGACCTCTAGGTCTCTGCTGCTGTATAATTTGCTCTGGAGGGGCTTGCCTTTTTCTCTTGTCTAGGTTGGATCCATAGTCCTTTTATATTTCCACCTTTATAACATTTATTATGCTTAAATTATTTGTTCATTGTCAGTTTGCCAAGAAGGGCAGTAACTTTTTTATTCACCAGGGAGTTCCTAGGACTGAGCATGATGCCTGGCATATAACACATACCCAGTTCAACTGAATAAAATTTTTCTGTCAAGAAAATTCTATATACATTGATGTGGGCGCTGAAGCTAAGCTTAAAAAAAATGCAACATAGGCAATGCAATATATGAATAGAAAGAATGATATATGGTCCATGCTGTCAATTTAGTTTATAACCTGGCTCACATCTATTTCTACATAGTTGAAACAAATTGTATTTATATTTTGATGGGGGTCAAGTGGTAGTAAGTAAGGGTAGAGTCTATCACTTAGTCTCGTGTACAGACCCAAAAATGTAGATAACTGGGAATCCAATGAGCTTTGAATGGTCTTTACTGTGGTTGAAGGGAAATTCAGATGCACACAGTTTGCAGAGAAAAGTTATAAGGTTGGTCATATACAAATTTTAAGATAAGTATTTGTTATGACAAACGGCAAGATAATGAGTCTCTGCTAAAAACAAAACAAAATGATCTTTTTTTATTACAGGCTGTCCACTGCACTGGTACATATAATTAAGACAGGAGAAGTTTTTATTAAATCCTCTCTGAATTTGCTTGATTATATTCTGCTTTTAAGCAATCTGTAATCTATTCAGAATCTTTTTAGAGATCTTGAATTTGATTGTTTTAATTATAGCTCTGAACTTCACATAAAAGCTTGGTTTCCTTTTCTGTAATGATGGGGAATCTAATGGCACACATACACATACATTCATGATAAAATCCATGAGTGGTATGCCTGTCAAACAAAGATTGCTCTTTCCTTCAACTCTTTTTTTTTCTTAAAAATACATTCATCAGAATATCAAAGTCAGAAACTCTGGATCTGCTCCTTCTTAGCCACAAGATCCTAAGTAATTTCACCATAAATCTCAGTCTCCTTCCTAGTCCATAAAAAGTGTGATATTTCCAGATCACTTTCTTGATGATAAACAGTGGAGAAAAACTTGAATAACATAGTCATATAAATGTAAAATAATAATTTAACTTAGTCATCCCTTTTTTCTATACTAGCCTACTCACAAAGTGTTGTAGACCTTTATAAATAGGGGATCCTATAATGACATGTGCCTAGTTATTTATATGTAGACATTTTTCTAGACAGAATTTTTACAGTAAACTTAATTCCCTAGTCAATGACTCATTTTAATTTACTGCTGTAAATTTAAATCCAATATCCACATAAAACACACAGAGTCACTCTTTTATATGCTGGTCTATACCTGTTAGTCACTCTCAAATTATACCATGGAACAAAACTCACCTTTGGAGCTTGCTAACACATAGATTACTCAGAGTTTCTGATAAAGTTTATTTATTTATTTATTTATTTATTTATTTTTGCATGCAAGTTCCTAGAGGACATCTATGCTGCTACTTCATTGGCAGCATGATGGAAAATAATTATTCTGACATGGACTTTTACAGACCATTAGTCTGTAAGTCTGAAGTTAGTTGACACTTCATAAATGCTTCTCAATAAAAAAGTACACATTATGCATTTAAAATGTTTATTGAATAACAAGACCTCATTCCAGGGTACATTAGAGCAATGAAAATTATAGTGAAAGAAAAACTACTTTAACCCATTTATAAGCCCTTTGTAAAATATAATAATCACCATATTGGTATTTTTTAGATATGTATCATGTATTCCTTAATTACTCATCAAATTCCTCTATTCTAAATAGTGCACGATAAAAAAGTATGTCTTTTTCTTGCATGAAATATTTTACACATAATAAAACCCAGTCTTCGAATCATTAGATAAGTAGAAATGAGCACTTTTATGACATGGTTTTTAAGCTGTAAGTCCTGTTAATTTTAGAAAATTTAAAGATCTGAAAAAACAAAGTAGAAAAAGGAAAATAAGCCATTTTAATCTAATCTAATACAGATACAATACAATTTATTGTATTCTTTTTCACTTTATTGTTACTAAATATTTAGTGATTCACTTTAAAAGTTTAACATAAAAATTCTTAATATTCTTCATAAATATTATTTTAATGATAATTAGAAGTAGCACTTAGATAGGTTTATTATGTTTAATATTCTATGTGGTAAAATCGATATTTTTAATTTTGATCAAGTGTTTTCACAACCTAAGGAGACAATTATTATATCTTTTACAATGAAGTTCAAAAAGCCACTGTACCTGTTCTTTGAAGGATTTTTAAGAAGTTACAGCACTCTGTTTCTAATACATTTATTACATATTTTTAAGCTAAATTTTATATATAAAAATGCATATATATGTAATTGGTGATTCTTCACACCTGTATAACTATCATGCTGTTTGAGAAACAAAACATTAGCAGCTCCATAGATGTACCTTCACATCAAGTTCCAGGCATTAGCCTAATTCTCCATGCCACAGAGTAGTTTCATTTGTTTTGGGCTTTACCTAAATGGAATCATGTGTTTTTTTTTTATGTATAGCTTATCCAGCTCTAGATATCTTTTATGTGAGATTTACACATCTTTTTATATAAAACAGTAGCTGGTTCATTTGCATTGCTGTTTGCTACACACATGAATATCTATACCTATACTTCGGTTTTGAGTCTCTTGCCACTAATCAATGGCATAATTTGTACATGTTTAGAAATGTGACTAAACCATCAAATAACTAGAAACTGAATAAGGTTTTAAATAACCATAACGGATGGTGAATGATAATAACACCGTTGATTTAAGTATTCATTATGCTCATGTAGTCTCCATAAACTATTAAAAGTTCTCAAGTACCTAAAACCTTTTAAAACATGTAATTCTGTTAATATACAATATAATACTCATGTTATCTAGAGAATTCATATCATACTCGGAGATTCTCTTAACAATGGAACTGGCTCTAAATGATGTTGAATTTTCTTGATATCAGCCTACAAAGAGTGTGAGCAGGTTAGGAGCATCGTGTTCAGTGTTGGAGATCCAGTTCACCATGTATTAAATGAGAATTTCTAAGATAAAGTAAGCTGAAAAATAAATAAATAAATACATAAAATAGAAATAGCACCAGTAAGTAACCTTTTCATTTTAGATAAATTTGTGGTTCTATAGCAGACAATTCTTTTCAACTAAATAGAAGGCACAACCCCCCCCCCACCAAAATTTAACTTAACCTATAAAATGATATTTATATCTAGGTATATTTAAAATATCAACCTGGCTCTAAATTGTAAACTTATAAGTTACATATGAAAATTATATAACAAAAATGTAGACATATATATTACTCAATCTGAAAGTTTCCATATTGTTTAAATACTAAAAATTATGCCCATACATGTATTTTTACAAAATGGTGTTTCAGTGAGCAGCTGAGAGAATTTTGTAAACGCAATTTGACAACAGTGTACCAAAATTTGATAAGGAGCCCCAGGACTTCTTTCACATTATATAAGAAGTGCCCATGAGGTCCACTGTTAGATGCAATGAGGTCTTGGTCCATCTCGGTATGGATGACTTCTTCACCATCATTTGCAGGTCTTTCACATGTAGTCCCTTCTTACCATGATTAAGATACAGGATGAGGATCAAGTGTCTCCTTGTTGCAACTGGAAAAGATTGATAAATTGGGAAAGGTTTTTCATTCCATATTTCAGTTGCTTTCTTTGGACACAGGTAGTACCTTGTGACTACAGGCTTGAAGAATTCAGCCACTGGAGACAAAAATAATAAAATTTATATTTCTTGACTATTTGATTTGTATTAGGAGGGCTTATTATTTAACCTTGCTATATATGAAGAACATTGCTGTTCTAATTTTTGATGTTTCCTTCCATAAAGAAGCAAATCTTGACTAGCTGCTCTGAGTTATGCTGGGAGAGAAATACAGTCTGTAATAATAGGCTCTCTAGGTTTAGCCTGGTTCAGTGGAGTCTACTAAAATTTCAGTTCTCCAATTTTTCTTCCTCTCTTCCTTTCTTCTCTTGCTGTTTGTATCTCTCTCATGGTGTTGTAGAAAGACTGATTCATCTGACTAAAACTTAGTTGACCAATGTGGACATCAACTGAGTGTCACGGACATTCAGTAAATAAATGCTCTGCTCTCCATTTTGTCCATAAAGACATAACCCTAGTATAACCCTAGAGTAAGTCAGTATTTCCACTACCACATCATAGCAATACCATAACTTTGAAAGAAATTATTTCTATTTCCAGAAATATCTTTCAACATTTTTTGTATGTGCAATTTAAAGATCTAATTTTCTTAAATATACATGTGACTTAGTTTGGCTTTAAATTCTGGCCAAAAACGTTTGTGTTGTTGTCTTAAACAATCTGATACATCAACCTTTATCATAGTATCAAAATGCTATTAGCATTTTGTAATCTGGAATGGCTTTTGCGTAACAGACACATTAAAGTCATAATGTACTTTTTCTAATGGTAGTATAAACAGAAAAACTTTCTTGATATTTAGAGGGTATATTTTAATCATTGTTTAAAGAATCCATGGTAGAACATAACATGTTAAAGATAAAACTTGAGTCAATAACTATAAACAATTATGCAGATATATTATGTTTAAAATTCTAGGGAACATCTTATAAAAGGTTGAGCACTATATTTTACCACATTCAAATATTAAGACAGGATACACAGAAATACCTAGAATCTAGGTATGTATCAGTCTGTGCTTCCAACAGAAGTATATTTTTAATGTATTATACATCAGTGTACAGTAATGACATTATTAATGTATAACTCCTTTTGAAAAAGATGCCCTTTTCCCTTCAAGTTTGAATACATTCTACTTAACACTATGATCATTTTCATTAATGGCTTATCATACAACATTGTCTTTCAGAGGATATTATGTTAACTACATGGCCTCTAACACTACCTCACTGAGGTAAATGGCTTTAATGTTACCCTGCTGTGTAAATATGTTCCAACCATGGTGTTTTATACTGCTCTGTACCACTGTGCTAGAGTAACTTATGCATTCCAATTGTGTACATATCAGATGAACTTAAATACATTGTCTTTAATAAGTGGTAATTTAAACATGATCAACTAAGTGATTATAAAATAGTTCTGTAAATAATTATTTAAATGCCAAATTTTACAGAGTCTGTTTTACAAATATTTGCCCCATTTTGAGTCAGGGGAGGAAGGACTTTTGGTAACTTTTATGTTATTTTTCCATGCATGTGTGCTTGTGTGTATTATAATCAGTTGTATGGTGTGATGGACTTTACTCAAACTGACATAAATTTTAATCTCATTAAATGTTAACTTATTAGCATACCTTAAGTTTAAACATGAACTTATTAAATTGTGTGACTTTGGGAAAGTTTAACTGCTTCATAGCAGTTATATAGGTTTAATTTTTTTTTTGATAATGAATTGTAGGTGTGATGAGAGGATTACTTGATACTGTAGATATGCAGAACTTGGTTTCTAACAGATGCTCAATAAATGGTACCTAAAACCATTTCCATATTTTCAAAGTAAAAATAGTCTTATCTTTGTGCTACTCTCCTTTGATGTTTCTCCCTTTAGTTCTTTCATGATTCATTTTGTTAACTACATGATACTGAATACATTTCCACTTTGTTGTTAAGGAGAATAGTTTAGCAAATAAAATTAAGTAGCTGCAAATCAAAATGTAAGACATTTATTTTCATGCTCAGTTCAACTTGTATACAGTGCAGGTACAGAAAATAACATGCTTTGTTTCAATTTCTCTACTGAGAAACAGAATACAGGAATTTGTATGAATAACAGATACTTTTTTTTTTGCCAGCCTCTCTTCACTGCTATTTTATTGTGCTTTCAGATGTGTTTGAAGTGTGTGTGTGTGTGTGTGTTGGGGGGGTTAAGTTGTAAGTAAGCCATAAACAGAACTGGTTTTCAATAAACATTTAACTACATTATATTTAAGTTGCTATAATGTTAGCATATAAAGTTAATGGTTTTATTTTGTAAGAGGCAATTTTAATGTACCATTTCATTAAAACAAAGTTTCTTAGACATCTCCAAAAGAGAGAGAGAAAAGTTAGATTTCTTTCAGCCATGAAATTTTCTACTTTAGAATTAACATTAAGTCACTGAAGTATCTCTCTCCATACCAGGAAATAAAATTAGAATAATAGAAATACTAATGTTTGACTCTGCTCTACATTGCTTTTCTAATCTCTTTTTGGCTATTTTATGTGTGTGTCTTGTGAAAGTAAATTCTTCAGTACTTCTTGGCTAAGAGTTGAGGGATTGCTGGGTTTCAACCTTATACAATCAGAAGAAATACATTTGAAAACTCTAGGACTTCAGGCCTTGCTGCTGTCCGAAATATTTAACTTTAAGGGTATTTCAAGTGTCTGAAAATAATTAACTTCAGAATACGTACTCTTATTAAACTTAGACTACTTAGCATTTGGTCAAATTGGTATTTTCTTTCATCTAGATATTTTAGCTTCAAACATCTTCAAAATGTGTCTGAGGCCATTTTTGGAGGAAAAAGTAATTCACACACCATAATAGTCTTTTAAAGTGTCCAATTCATTTGGCTTTACTAAAGTGGGACAACCACCACCACTATTTAATTCTATAAAATTCTCATCACCCTAAAATGAAACCTGTACTCATTGGCAGCTCCTCTTCAATGCCTTACCCCAATTCCAGGTGACCGCTAATCCACTTTATGTCTTTATGGATTTGCCTATTCTGGGCATTTCATATAAATGGAATCATGATATGTGGCCTTTTATCTGGCTTCTTTCACTTAGCTTCATGTTTCCAAGGCTTGTCCTAAACTCATTTTATAGAGTAAGATTCTTAATTTTGCAACGCAGTCCTTACCAGCTCAAGTAACGTTCAAACCATTTCGACTTCCGAAAAGTTTGATTTATTGCAATTCTGCAATTTTTTTTAAAGGTGGTAAGACAAATTTAAGCCCTGTCCCTTCTAAATGAAGTGAGTTGGAGTTCTCATCCTTCACGTTACCCTCTGCTTGATTCGCTAGCTGTTCTGGGAGATCTGTGAAATAAAGGTGATGTCTGGCCCTTTTCTGTCACAGTTGCCTGCCAGCAGCCATTACGGGTTGCATAAAAACTACATAAGACGCTTTTATCATGCACTGGAAGGTTGGCAGTGCAGGTAAAACCTTTTTCTGTCAGGTAATTCATTGTTCTCACCTTAGAACACAATTTAAAAAGGCCCAAGAGAAATGGAAAATGATCTTAATGTAGATCTAACACTTTTAAGCAGAAGAAAAATGATGAACTGCTTTTACCTCTTTCAGAAATTTAATAGATAAATCAATCTTTAAATTTTATATAAATGGTGGAATGCATCAAAGATAAATCAAAGAGCCAGATAAGAGCAAAGTAGGTGCTTGAAAATCTCTGCGAAGTTACAAGTAGCCATATTTTAGCATGCACAGCCAATATTCAGGGCTCTAATTAATACTGAATGTTTTTAAATCATGCAAGTCAATACTAATGACAGGCAATAATGGATACCCAGAAAAATACACATGCTGAAATGTAATTGTGCAGATGTATTACTAACATAGTTCATATTAATTTTTTTAATAGGATACTATGGCTGAGATGATAAAACTATGAAGACCTTGAAGTAAAAAATTCTCGGAGGCTCAATTTAGAGTTAATAGTGTAGGAATTGTGCTGTTCACTTCAGTTCTTTATTAGGATTAAATAGAAAGGCAACAAAGATCTTACTTTGACAATTGATTAATTTGAATGTGGGGGCACTGATTCTCAATTTAATCCTAGTCATATAAAAGTAATATTACATTTGTTGAATAATTAGCTAAGATTCAAAAATAGAAGAAAAAGCTAGGCATAGTCACCAGACAACCCACCTGTCAGAGTAATCTTGGAATTACAGAAAAAAAATGGACTTAAATGCATGTAAATATTCTATACCAATGTCTGATATTTCCACATTAGCACTCCAGGCCTTCTATGTCCTAGCTGGGTAACTTTAATTAATGCTGTTTGCTGGGTCTTACATTTCTCCTCTATAAAAAGAGTGTTAATAACAGCATCTATTGGACAATTGTGAAAATTAAATAAATGATGTTTTAAGGGCTAGGTACTTTGTCTGGGCACATGATCGACTCTTGGCATTCCCATAATAGCTTCTATTTGATATCTTTTCAAGTTGGATCCTCATGTTAATTTTTCCCACCTGAAGTTTTAATCCAATTAACCTAGTTTAATTCAATCTTTATATTTTCTTTTGCATTCCAGCTTTTAAAGCTAAGCCTAGTAAAGTGGAGAACAGATGAGCTAAAACCAGAAAACTACACGTGCCCTGGATTCTTATCCCATCAGTGGTAACTTTAGGGTAGGTTTCAAAAGTTCACATCTTCAAGGGCTTTTAGGTTAATGAAAAATAATAGCAATTTTTAGAAAGGTTTGAGTCAGAATTCACAAATCTGTTACTCCTTTACAATTATTAGCATTAATAATTTTCAAAGTTAACATAAGTAAGTAAACTCACATTTTTCTCATTGCTGTCAGTTTCAGTATCCGTATGTCAAAGTCTGTAAGACACATAGCAAAAGAGGTCAATGACCTTTCCAAAGTCATAAAAATAAATGAATAAATAATCATAAAACCCTAGTCTTTAAGCATTTCGTTTCCTAAAATGACTTATGTGAGGAATTGGTAAATTGTTCAGTGAATCCATAAAATTTACTGTCCATGCATTTGTAATTTAGTTTTAACTGAACACTTTCATCTTTTTTTCTCCTTATCTTGCAAAGGTTTGGTCATTTGATATCTCCCTGGCACGTGTGTCAGAGATCACACTGAAGCAGAGAAATTTTAGCTAATAGTAAAAGTTGTTTGGTTAAAATAGTAAAAGTTGTTTGGTTAAATATTTAGTATTTAGTATAGGGCGATTAAAGAGATTAAGCACAATTAAAGTTGGGGATTTTCTCTGAATTACTTATTCTCATACCATTCTACTTGTTTGCATTTATTATATAGTGAATCCTAATTTTGAGATATTTACAGGTACCTACAACAAATGTCATATATAACTCCATATTTTCTGTTAGGAAGTGATGGCTTGAAAAAATAAGCATTGAATAAATACTAGGGTGAGAAAATTTCTAAACATACCAAATAATCATGTCATCTAATACTACTAAAAATTAACTTTTACCATGGGGATTTGTCATAATCATATCTAAGACTGAACAGTGAGGGTGGTATTTTGGTTAATTTCCTTCTTTAATTTAAAATCACTCTTTATTGTGTTTTGATTTCTAATATGTTGATATTTATACAGCTTTTTTTTCTAAAGAAAACATAAAATCAAATACTTTAACATTTGTTGGTAGGTTTTTAGAAAACCACATTTTTTTTAGTTTGTAACCTTTTTATCTTCCACAACTTTTAAAAGACAAATATATAAACTTTTTATTTGTTTTTATTAGCATATAATGTATTGCTTCAGGTGTATAGGTCTGTGATTCATCAGTCTTACACAATTCACAGCACTCAACACAGTACATACCTTCCCCAGTGTCCAACACCCAGCCACCCTCTCCCCCATCCCACTAGCAGCCCTCAGTTTGTTTCCTGAGATGAAGAGTCTATGGTTTGTCTTCCTCTCTGGTTTCATCTTGTTTCATTTTTCCCTCCCTTTCTCTATGATTCTCTGCCTTGTTTCTCAAATTCTACACAATTACCATAGTGGAATTTGAGAAAACCACACTTTTGTAGAATTCTTACATTGACTTTGATTTTTGCAAATGGGTATTTTAGAGTTGTGATGGCCTTTTTCAGTCACTAACACTAGAAATCTCAAAGTCACTTTTAACCCTCACCTTAAAGAATGCACTAAATTTGTCATATTTACTATTTGCCACCCCGCTCCATTGCTCATTTCAGATTTCATAATCCCTTATCTAGTAGTGGTCTAATTGTTCACTCAAAATACAACCTCTTAGTTGCTTTATATATTCTTCACATGGTGGCTAGTTGTTGTCCCAATACACAATTTAGATTTAGCTACTGTTTTCACAACTGTTTAGTGTTATAAACAAGCTTCTTAAATTTACATACAAAGCCTTCTGAAATATGTCACAACACCCTGCCATCTTTCTGTTATAACTCCAAACCTGTCTTTCTTTGTGTTTATGACATGCCAAATTATCTATAATCTTAACAACACTGTGCTAAGTAGGTTGAGTTGAAAACGAGTGTGATGAGGGTCTGACAAGTTGTCCCAGGCCAGACAGCTAATTTTATGCCTGAACTAGGATGCTTACCTAGGCTAGCTTCTTCCAAATTTCAGCCATGTATTGATTTGCCATTCTCTGAAAATAGAGGCGTATAGTATTTTCCAAAATGGCCTTTTCTAAAACTCTTCTTTTCCCTCCTTTACCTCTTCAAAAGCTGTTATTTTTTTGAAGTTGAGCCCAGATTTCTTTGAGATTCTAGTTCCTTACCAGTTGAATAATTCCATCTTCCATAATCAACTGGATTAAACATGTAATACAATGACAGTCTGCCTTCTATTAAAGATTGAAGGCACCTTGGATATGAAAATTACATCTAATTTTATCTTCTTTCTCCTATGTTTCCTTTGATAATCAGAAACCTATCTTTATCCTTACGTGTCAGGCAGATTCAATATGTTTGTTGTAATTCCATTTACTTTTATTTTTTTGCTATTTTGTACAACAGAAATTTAATGACAGATTTCAAATACATTATCTATTGTATTTTTGATTCTTTGGAACAAAATGGATTTCTAAAGTTTGAGGCGATATTAGACTAGCATCTGCTGAGTCTCAGAATCCTGCTGAATACTAATATTGATTGTATTTTAAATCTTGGTCAGTACATTATAAATTAGGACCACGAGGAATTGAAAGGATATATAATCTCTTCAGTAATTAGTTTTTCTTTAAGCTCTTAGCTATGTTTTGGAAGAAAAAAAATTTTCAAAGATAACATTTAAATGCATATGTCAGTGTTTCTATATTAAAATATTTATGTATTTATAAAAGTACCTCTTTGTAGTATTATAAATGATATAAACTGATTGCAAGGACAATGCAGTCAAATTTATACCATCAACAGAGAAAGTTTTCTCAAATTGTGTATGGTAGTTGTACGTAAGGCATCACACAGATTTCTATAAGCCCCTTACAAAAAGAACAGAAAACTCCAATATTGTATCTACTATTTTAACTTTATGTTGGCTTACAGGAAGATACAGAAGGAGATTAAATATTTTTCACATGATGGCTGCATTTCATAAATATATTGGACTAATTTTTATAACATAGAAATAATAAAACAAATAATTAGTACTTTGTTAACTGATAATCCAAGCCACTTACATTTTATGGTTCATCGAAATTCTAAAAGGAAAGTTGACTCAAATTCCTGAAGATATTTGAATTTTTAAGTAGCAAATAAAATTGTAAAATTGTACTAAAATTGTAAAAATCACTAGAATGTTCACAAAATTAAAATAGTTTGTTGAAAGAAATACTAAATTTTTTTACTAAGTAGTTTGCCTGTGGAAGTGTTTTAATATTTTATTTTTATACCTCACATAAAATTTCAGTTCAGTAACACTTCAGTAATTTCAATGTTAATTTTTTAGAAATTGTTGTGGGTTGTATTGATATGTGTCTATCCTAATTATATAAAAAATGTTATAAGGAAATAAATGATTTTTAAATGTACCATATACGATGACTAATATACTGATTGCTTTTAAAAAGCTTTTAAATTAACATAATATGCTGGGGCAATTCTTATTAGACCAGCTTTACTGACCTTATAAAATATGTCATTTATTGAGTATTTATGACATGCCAAATTATCTGTAATTTTAACAAGACTGTGCTAAATAGGTCTAATCGAAGAAGAGTATTATGAAGTTCTGAAAAGTTGTCCCACACCAGATAGCTAATTACATGGCTGATCCAGGATGCTTACCTAGGCCAGCTGATTCCAAAGTGGGATGAATAATAGAAGCATAAAGAATCCTTTATAGTCTAGATGAGTGGCTGTCTCAGATTCAGTAAGACTTAAAGAACTAGGATTTCCTGAACCCTGAATTAAAATGTCAATGACTCAATATAATGGAATTTTAAAATATCTTCCAAATGACTTTGATGAGCCGCAAGATATAATAATCTACGTGAAGATGGTAGCCAAGTATAGTACAAAAAGCCACTGGATCAGAAGGGAAGGCTATGTTCTATTTCTATCTGCTATTAAAACTTGTAGGGAGGTCATGTAATGTTTAATGAATTGCTATGTGGTGTCTACTTTTTCTCTTCATTTGTTTCCTGGTATGAATAACGCCTGCTACTGATGGCAGGAAGTGGCAAGTACCAAAATGCTAGGAAATCACCGGAAAACAACATCAGCTCTAAATCACTACAAAATCTTATTTCACAGCTGCTTCTTTAACAAAAGAAGTGCCTCCAAAACCAAATAGCCTTGCCACCTGTTCTACATTCTGGATTATATCCTGTGGTTGTGTCTATGTCATCATTTCCCAGCAATAATCCTCCTTAATCCTCAATCATCCTTGGTTAGACAGGCTGCAGGACCATGGCACCTTCTTTCCTCTAAAGGTCAGACATATTTTAGTGACATTTTTTCCCTAGCATTCAAGCATCAGCCCCTTCAGGTCAAGGCAGAAGGTGATCTAAATGACTCATGTTCTTCAGTACTCAACTTTTCTTCCTGACCCTGAGGATTTTTAATGGCTCATATTAAGTACTATAACTACCTTTCCATGAGAGTGAATCCTTTCTCAGAGTTTGACGTGGTATCTTCTCTAACTAGATCCTCCAAATAACTTCTCAACTAATCTGGAAAGAATATCTAAAAGTGATACAGTATTATGGTGATTACAGTATAGAGCAAATTATGAGCTGTATTCTATATTGTACTATATACATATTATATATCTGGTGTCTATGTGTATTATACACACACACACATATTTAGTAAATATTTGAATATTTAACTTCTGGCTATTTCATTTATCCCACATTTATCTTGCACCAAAAACAGGTAGGAAATCATCATAAATTACCAAATTTTATGGATAAAGACATTAAGACACAGAAGTTAGGTAATCTGCCCAAGATAAAAGAGCTAATATATGACAGGTGAGCTAATATATGACAGGTGAGATTAATAATCTAGGAACTTTGGTTTAGAGCTAATATTCTTTATGGTGGCAATATTTGTATTGTCTGTCCCTGTCTTTCTCCATATTAAACTGATATAGTCACATAAATGCAACATATGCAACTGTTTCATTCAAATATGAATGGGTAAGTCTAATCCCACAAAGGAAATTGTTTAAATATATTAGCCTGAGGCTTTCTTTTCACTTTGGAAGCTTTCTTAGAAAAGGTCACGTTAATAAAATGACTAACACTTTCTACTCAATTAGTCATGTATGTATAATATATTCACCTTGTTTTTTATTTTTATTTTTTATTTTTATTATTTGCCTCAGGGGAACAGGTCTGTGAATCATCAATTATATCCATCTTTTAAAAATTTTTTTAAAGATTTTATTTATTTATTTGACACAGAGGGAGAGAGATCACAAGGAGGCAGAGAGGCAGGCAGAGAGAGAGGGGGAAGCAGGCTCCCTGCTGAGCAGAGAGCCCGATGCGGGCCTCGATCCCAGGACGCTGAGATCATGACCTGAGCCGAAAGCAGAGGCTTTAACCCACTGAGCCACCCAGGCGCCCGATGTGGAATTTTCTAGAATATAGTTTTAAAAGTCCTATAAAATGTGAAAACAGTTACATGTTGGATGATGTATGTGGAAAGAAATAAAATGGAGTAGATCTGGTGTTAATTTCCAGACACTGTTCAGTAACATGGAGTGATTCTCATCACGTGCATATGTTTATTCATTCAGAAATATTATTGAGTGATATCATTTGTGCAGGGTCCTGTGCAGGACATGTTTTCTGCTGTTGCTGAAAGATTTCCTTTTCTAATGGTAATATAAAACTTTTAAGATAGAAATTATATATTAGCTATCCAACCATAATAGAACCTGAAAATGGACAAAGTAGTCTGGATCAAAGTGAAAATCTCAAGTGTAAGCAAATTCAACCAAGGTCTACATAATTGAAAAGAAATAGCTGAGGAGAAAAATACTATATAGATGTATTTTTCATTATATATAAGATTCAAAATATTTTTGATGACAAGAGTACTTACATTTAGTCCTTAGGAAAATTTTTTTCTTAGCAAATTCTGATTATTACTCTTATAGTAGGCATCTCAGGGCCTACATAATTTTAGCTGTAATTAAAAATTTCTAGTTTTGGTTTTCTAATTCATCCATCACCTAAATAAGTGACATTATAAAGACACAGACTTACTGTTTGTTGGATGACCAAAACTAGTTTGCTCCACATGTATTGTAGAGGAAAAAAAAAGTAATCAAATTAGTGTAATGAAGATGCACTCTAATAGATTAAATGAGGATTTTACTACTGAGTAGTTGAAAATCTTGAGTGATAAATATGACTTTTGTATAACCACAAAGACTAATCTTTAAAAAATTAGTGTTTTATCCTTTACCAAAAGATCTAACCTTATATTACAGAAATATTGTCAAGATTAATATATTTGTTATTTTGACCTCAGATGTCTAAATTGCAATGTAATTACAACATATTTCTATCAACATCTATAAGGACATTTCAAAATGAGAGAAGATAACACATAATTGTAGTGTTCATTCATGCAAAAAGCAATTTAGATTGATTTGAACATGAAGGAAATTTAGAGGAAAACAAGCAATGGTTCTTCATCTAAAAAAAAGTCTTGTTTACTTAAGGTTAATCATAAAAATAACTTACTTCCATAGAATAAACACACATAATAAATCTAGATCTAGGAGGAAAAGCACATTATGAAAGACACATACAGATGTATTCACTTTGCTCAAATAATTTCCACAAGAATATTAATTGCACACACTTTGTTGTCACCATGAAACTAGGTTCTGGGGATAGAGAAAGATAAAAATCATTTTTAAAAAAGATTTATCTGACAGAGAGACAGAGAGGAAACAAAAGTAGGGGGAGTGGGAGACAGAGAAGCAGGCTTCCAGCTGAGCAGGGAGCCGGATGCCTGGCTAGATCCCAGGACCCTGGGATCATGACCTGAGCTGAAGGCAGCAGCTTAACGACTGAGCCACCCAGGTGGCTCAAGGTGCCCCAAGATAAAATCATTTTTGAGGAGCTAACAGCATGCGATGGAAATCAGTTACCTGAACATTATGAAAAGATGCACAAGTACCAGAATGGTATACATATAAGGTTTGATAAAAATACTAAGAAGCACCTTATGCCAACTTTGGCACTGGGTGTGGGTACTGATGGAAGGGTACTAGAATTGGTAGATGGTAGTTGGGGACACACCCTGCAGAAGTGATTACTAAACTGAGTATAAAATAATCCTATTAGATGGTATCTCTAAGGACAGCTACTCAAAATGAGTGACATGAACACAATGCAGGAAGATAAGCACTGTTTAGGAAAATATAATCATTTTGGTGTTTCTACAAGATCAATTTGAATTAAAGAATAGGGACAGATGTTGGAGAAATAAGTAGCTATAACTAAAAAAAATAATGTCGAAAAATGTAGACTTTAATCAAAAGGAAATTGTGTTATTCCAACTGGTCTAAAACCAACTGTACCTACTACAATTCAATTCCGATAGTAACCACATGGGGTTGGCGCAGACCCACAGATGAAGGGCAGACTCCTCTACAAAAGACTGCTTTCACTTCAGATGCCAGCTGCATGTCTTGAGGGCATCCTCAGACCATCTCACTTCTGGCCAACTGGCTACAAATTTAGGGGTTTTCATGATCAATCCTCTCAGGTTTAATAATTTGCTAGAATGACTCACAGAACACAGGAAAATACTATGTGTATAATTTCAGTTTTGTTACCCAGGGGATGCAGAACTTATGTTTTTATGGAATCAAGGGATGTCACCCTCCTGGCACATCAATGTGTTCACCAACAAGGAAGCTCCAGTGGGTTTCGGTGTACAGAGAATAAACTGAGATTTCATTACAGAGGTAGGATTGATTAAATCTGTCCATGTACTTGAATTCAATCACCAGCCACCCTTCCCTTCCTAGAATTTGGGCTAGCTCAAAAGTTCCAACACATTAATCATGAGATTGTTCTAATGGCCAACCTCATTCTGAAGCTATATAGGGGCTGGCCATGAGTAACATCAAGAAGAAGTCTGAATATTTTTCAAACCTTGACTAATATTGTTTCATCTATTTACCTTTCATCTATTTGCCTTTCTTCTTTCCTCACATTATTTTGAGTCAAATCCTAGATACTATCCCATTTGTTTATAAATATTTTGAATGGATTTGTTTTAATTTGGCTTTACTTTTAGTCGCAAACATTATTAAAGGCTAAAGCACAAAGAGATACAAAGATTGAAATGAAACCACGTAATAGGAAATAAGATCTTATTAACTCTTTAAGTAAACATGAAAATTTAAACAGGCCACTTTAGGGCTATGAGTGAAGTGAAGGGGGTTATGATCTTTAGAGTCAACAAGCTTAGGCATTATTACCAAATGTTATTTCATTATACAGTCATCAATGAGACTACTGTATGTATTTTTGCACCTTCCACTTTTAAAAGCAGATAAAATATTTAATATATAGGGACACCTGCGTGGCTCAGTCAGTTGAGCCTCTGCCTTCAGTTCAAGTCATGATCCCAGGACTCTGGGATCGAGTCCCACGTCAGGCTCCTTGTTTGGCAGGGAGCCTACCTTTCCCTTTGCTGCTCCCCCTGCTTGTTCTCTCTGACAAATAAAATCCCTAAAAATTATTTAATATATAATTTACAATATGTTTTACCACCTCAGCATATAGTGCATATATCCATTACATCAAAGTAGTAATCGGGTGCCTGGGTAGTTCAATCAATTAAGCTCCTGACTCTTGATTTTGACTCAGGTCATGAGCTCGGTCGGGGTTGTGAGCTTGAGCCCCTTGTCAGATCCATGCTCAGTGCAGAATCTGCTTGAGAATCTCCTCCTCCCTCTGCCCATCTCCCCTACTCATATGCACTCTCTAATAGATAAATAGTAGTCGGGGTCCTGTGCAAACCCTAAAAAAATACTACAGGTATCTACTAAGTTAAAAAAAATGAGAGGAAAAAACCCGTTTGCTCTTTAGAAGTGATACAACTTCAAACTACTGCAAAACACAAAAAGCTGCAAAAATGTATACCATTCTGACAACACAAGTTAGTAAATAAAAGTTTGGTTTAAAGTAATATAAACAAAGTCTTTAAGGGGTAATAATTTAGAACCAAATAAATATGAAAACAGAACAGCCAATTGATCATGAAAGCAAATTTTATCTATTTTTGTCAATCTAATACTATGACATGATATTTTACAATTTAGGGGTTATTTTTCTTCTATAATTAATAAACTAAATTTAATAAATTCTGTTAAATAGGAAAATGTTTATTACCCAAAATAAAATACTTTGTTAAAATGACTACATACTGAAAATTCCTAGAGAAATTCTTTTAAAGATTTTCTAGAAAAGAGATGATTAAGAACCCCTGCTCAATTTGTAGGGTATTTTTATGAGTCAGATTAACTAGAGATGGGCCACTAAGAATGGTATACACCAAATTATTTATTGTAGGGATTTGCTTATATATAATCGTGTAAAGGGTTAAACAGTTTAGCTACAACTGTTTCTTGTCTGGTGGTGGCTCTGAAGTAAGGAGGGCATGCAGCACATCAGGAAATACATAGCTTCAGAGCAAAGGCAAACTGGAACTTGTGAAGATGAGCTAGAACCTATGAGGATGAACTGGAAACCATATTAGCCTCTCAACACTGTGAACCGTCCAACTTCAGTGACAGGGAGGATTTGCAGAAGAGGCTGGTGATTTTTGTCAAGGGCATAAACAAAAATCTGGCTCAGGAGTCAGTGGAGCTGGAGGAGGAGATCTAGCAGATGGCAGAGGAGGTGGAAGCCCAGTTACTGTTTCGCGCCAACAAGGTGAGTCAGCGAATCTGAGACACTGTGCGTGAGCTATAATTGTATCTGATCCTACACTGACACCCCGAGCCTCAATCTAGCTGCTGTCACTGCCACCTTCTAAACTTACACATGTTTTTCTTATGGCTATGCTTAGCCCAGATCACAAAGGGAAAGAAATTCTGGGAAACATCATTCCAGCTTAGCTAAGTCGACACAATGGAAAACTATTGAGATTCTCTTGCCATTTTAGAATCTCTATGCATCTTTATTAACCACAGATGAGTTCTAAAATCATACTGCCTCCTAATATGATGCAACACACTAACCTTCTTCCCAAATTCACAAAGTCCTTTTATTTGTCTTTGGTTGATGCTCATCCCTCTTCAGGATGAGTCACACTTTCTCTTTGATCTGTAACCTAAATATTGAGATATAAGGTTAGCTACTATTACCATATCTAATATTTGCTGATTGTAAGGAAAAACAAACTACACACTGATACATCCCTTACTGAAATAAGTAACTATTACTTAATTATTGTAGACCTCATGTCAGCAACTTAGTAATGAGTTCATAATTGATGTTTTTCACTACTTTTTCCCACTCCCATTCTCTACTGCCTTTACCTTGAGCAATCATCTCAGTCCAGTGTAGTTTCCCACCTGGTTGAATAAGCAAGACCTTTATTCCTGAACTGGCTGGGTCATTACACATTCTGACTGTACTGGGTTGATGTGATGTCCCATGGACTTTAGTCATAGAACTTTGGAGTGCCCATCAGATCCCCAGAAAACCAAGCCTTTTTCTATTTTCTAATAGCATCACAGTTTCTCCTTTACACTCAGGATCAATCCCCCAGACATACAGCAACCCCTTCTTTGCCTATTTATCTACTGGCACGAATAGCTCCAAGAGGTTACATGGCAGACTCAGTCTGTAATGATATGAAATCATTGCTGTCTCCTGATGGAAACTGGATTTTATTTAATGATACTGAATCTGTTATATTAAAATACATGTTTTCATGTATAAAAGTAATTTAAGCCCCCCCCCTTTTGTTACACTTCCTGGTCTGAATATATTGATATAGAATGAGTTAAAAAGCTTTTCATTAACCCTGCCCTCCAACCTAGCCTACCTTGGCAATTTTAAAATAATCTGTAAATTATCTATTGTTTGGTGGTTCAATAGTGTTCTTTCCTGAATGTATTATGACTTTATTTAATCCCTTCAGTTGGTCATTAAATTCTTTAATTTTTTTTTAATCTCTTCACATTTTCTGTTACATTTTGAAAATGAAACTTTAAGTAATTAACCTCCTGGCTAATCAATGCAGTCCTTACAGTGCCAGCCTGTTCTTGCAGATTTTAATATTACTCTATGGTCACACTGGGAAAAGTCCCCTTTTTGAAGGCTAGTTCTTTCAGTTTTTAGGTTCTAAATTTTTACTGCTACATTTCATAGTTAATCTAATATTTGCCTTATTTTATAGAAATATAGTCTTCTACCACTTATAAAAACAGTGATGACTGAATTCTATACATATGTGTTACATTCTATTTCCTTCATTGTTTTTAATTTTACTCATCTTTTGAATGCAAAATGTATAAAAATGCCAGAGAATAGTGTAATATACATGTATCTCAAACAAGAACAACATAATGTATTTGCTTTTTTCCTAAGTTATGAGTAAGGAAACATTACTAATGAAGTTAGCACTCCAGTTTTATTCCTTTGCTTCACACTTACTATGGATTGTTTCTGTATCCCTCAAATTTATGTTGAAATCCTGTGCCCACTATGATGGTCTTAGGAGATGAGCCCTTTGGCAATATCTATATATTGCCTCTCACTTTTTTGGTATGTTCACATGTCAAATGGTCTTAAATTCCACTCTTCTTCAGACACTGAATTACAGGTTTATTCTCTAGATCTTTTCATGATCAGTACCAGCCACCTCCTCCTCAAACTAATCTCAATTGCAAGTATGTCAGTATCTGATTAACACCTTCTATTTTCCAGCTCGGTAACTGTACTACTGCAATTACAACAATCCTTCTAGCCCACCATAATCTACAATCAATTAATACTTCCATCTATTTACTGTCTCATAATACTCCTATCTTTTTCCCCCCCATAACCTGATTAAATTCCATGATCAATCATTGTAATTATTCTGTTGCAAACATCCTCATTCCTTTCAACTCTTATTTTTTCATACACAGTTGCCAAAGCAGCACCCCCGGCCTGGAACTATAATGCTAAACTTGCTGAATATGGCTAAAGGAAAACTAATCTTGCTGAATCTTCCAGTTTAAATTCATAATCAATTATTTAAATTGAACACTCACTGCTCGTGCACAATCACATTTTTATTTATCTAATCCATCCCTTTCCCGGTCTAAAAGATGACTATTTTGAATTTTTCCTGATTTCTAATATTTAATGTTCCCTGCCTCTACTTACACTCGGCTAATACCTCTGCTTTATATTTTACCAACAGAAGAACACAGAAGAGAATATCCATAAGCTCTCATAATTTTATCTACCCCTTGTGTCCATGCTCTATGCCTTATATTCTCTCATATTACCATTAATGAGCTGTAACACTCCTTTCTAGATTTAACACTTACTTACACATCCAATTCCACATCCTCCGTGCTACTTCAAGCCATCGCTCCAGGTTTTCCCCCTTTCTTTTTCATATCATTTTTTTCCTTGCTACTGAATCAATACTTACAGTATAAAACCCTTTAAAAATTTTTTATTTATTTTAGAGGGAGCTAGAGTGTGTGAGTGAGGGAGAGCGAGAAGAAGGGCATCTCAGGGAGACTCCTTGCTGAGTGTGGAGCCCAACAGGGGGCTGGAACCTAGGACCCTGAGATCATGACCTGAGCCGAAATCAAAAGTCAGATGCTTAACTGACTAAGTCACCCACATACCCCTAAAACCATGTTGTTCTTATTCTCATACTGAACAAAAGAAACTGCTTCTTTCAATTTCATGTCTTTGTTAATTTGTTCCTACTTCTCTCCCTTCCATCGCAGCAAAACTTCTTAGCTTTGTATACACATCCTCTGATCTTATTTTCCTTCTTCCCTTTCTCAAACTAACTCCTGCCAGGCTTTTGCCACTATCATTATGTCAAAGTATCTTTAGTCAAGGTGCCAAGACCACAAATGATTTCTCATAATGGTCAATTCTCCATTCTTCTCCAGAGCCACGATAGCACTGGATATAACTGATCTCTCTCTCTCTCTCTCTCTCTCTCTCTCTCTCTCTCTCTCTCTCAGCCTCTCTTCCCTCATTCTCCAACTATCTTCCATGGTTTGGTGCCTATCTCCTTCATCACTACTTCTGAATTTCCTTAGCTTCATTCTCCTCATTTCTTTGCATATAGATCTTGGAGTACTTCAAGTGTCTATCCCTGAAATATTTTATTTTTGGCTTACCTGTACTCAAATTCCATTATCTCATGCTCTATTTCTATACCCTGAAGAACTACAAATGTCTATCTCCAGCCAGAATCTCTTTCCCAAATTTGATTCAATTATTTAAAGACCTACTGATATCATCATTTGAATGTCTAATAGATAATTCTACAGTAAAATACCAAAAATTGAGTCCTTAATATGCTCTCCCACTTCCCACCCCCAAGTTCTTCCCTATTATATTAGTTTTTACAAGTTCCTTATTTCTAGTTGGCCACATCAAATCCCTTAGAGTTCCCCTTAACTGTCCCCACCCTCAAAATTATTCAAGTCTGTGTAATAATCTTGTTTGTTTACATTCAAACTTAATCTGAATCCAAACATTCCTTAATACTTCCAATGTTATTAGCATTTTGGTCCAAGCCACCAAAATAGGTCAAAGAAAATAGCTTGGAATTTCACACCACTCTCTGCTCCTGCCTTTTAAAAATTATAATGCATTCCCTTTAAAACAATGGTCGGGGTGGGAGACAAACCGTAAGAGACTCTCAGGAAACAAACTGAGGGTTGCTGGAGGAGAGGGGGGTGGGAGGGATGGGGTGGCTGGGTGATGGACACTGGGGAGGGTATGTGCGATGGTGAGCGCTGTGAATTGTGTAAGACTGACCTGTACCCCTGAAACAAATAATACATTATATGTTAATAAAAAAATAGTAAATATTTTTGGCAAAAGTAAATAAAAAAAAAAACAATGGCCCAATCATATCGCCTTAGCTTAGAATCCTCTGGTGGTTTCTCATCTTGCTTACAGTAAAAAGCATAACCTTTACAAGGTGGACAAAGCGCTATGCAATCTTTAGGTCTGTAGGCCCATTATGGGTATTTCGCACAGATACACTAGAATTCCCCCCATCTGAGTCCCATCCCTGTCTCTACTTCCAGCAGCACAAGACTGCAAGTCTTTTCCGAGGACTGCCCTGAACAACTGCAGCCATTGTGCCCTCAGAGAGATGAGTGTCCCTGGGAATTTACAGAACATTTCCATAATAAATCACCTGTGTGTATGTATATTCTCAAGGTTCGCTTGTGGAGACTCAAACCCGAGACAATCCTCTCTTCCAGTTACCTTCTGGGCCACATCAACTACTACTGTACCCGTCATTTTCTCAGCTGCAGGTTTTTTTCCCTCCCTTTTTGCCTTTCCCCAGATAGCAAGCATGGTCCTTTCTCAGGTGCTTCACATTTATTCCCTATGCCCTCTTCCTCCAAGTATCTGTAAAGCTTTCTTGCCTTTGTCCAAATCATACTTTCCCAGGAAGACTCTCTCTTTTAAAATGCAGTGATATTCCTCACTCCCAGCACACACAGTTTCCTATCTTTCCATCTTTCTTTTCTCCACTGCAGTGATACCTCGAGTACAAGGTGTTTTATGGATAACACTTATTTACTGTCTCCTACAATCACAAAGTAAACACCCTGAAGATAGGAACTTTCTCTATCTCCAGACTCTGACTAGTCCCTAGCCCACAAATGTGCTGATAGCTAGTTTTTGGATGAATTGTATTTATATGCATTCAGTAATAATATGTAAATATTGTGTTAATTTTTACAGAAAATATATCATACTCTATCATTGTGAAGCTGTTTTTAATCATTCGCATTGTTTTTGCAATCAATCCATGGTGATATATTATATATGCACATATACATACATATATGAAGGTCATTCATTTTTAATTGTTTTAGGATATTTGGTTATTTTAAAGAGTTTTGAGAAGTGAGGAAAAATATTTCTTAGTCAACATTTAAATCCAGTTTTCTAAATGTTTTACTATAGAGGAGAAAATCTGTACACTTATATTTTCTAGCAATGAAAAAAGTTAATATAAAAACTAATAGGAAAAAATTGTCTCACTAAACATTTCTATAATGGTTTTCTCTTTTAGACTTTTACTTCTAAATTAAGATTTTTTTTGCACAAATGTCACGTTGTCATAGTTTATAAATAGATACAATCTTACCTTCAAAAAGAGCAATTAAATTGTAGAACAATTGCTGCATAGATAGGTGAATGACAAAATATCACAGCATAGTAATTCATTCTTTAAAATCTAGACAAGGTAGTCAGTCTAATTTCAAGTACCAGCTTTTTAACTTCCTCTGTAGTTTTGAAATAATTGACAAAATACTTTTTGAGATGAAGAAATATAATCGAAATGAATAACAAAAACCTATCCTAAAATCAATGTCTCCGATGTTAGGAATATATTTATGAAATGTAATTCATAAGGGATTTTTCTTGAGAGCTCAGAAATAAATATGGAATTATATTTTTTGAAATATTTTATGCCAGTTTCAAAAATTTTGCTGTGTGATGGTGGGTTTAAAATGCATACATATTTTGAAATAAACTGATATTTAAATGCTGGCTAACCTTCAGAACTAAGTGCCATTTGTGGGTCAATATGAATGATCAACTTGATCTTTCAACACAGAAATGTGATTTAGAAAATTATCAAACTATAGAAAATGGTCTTCTGTTTTTCTTTAATACCACGCCGAACTAAAATGTTTCTTATTGCCCCTAGTTGTCCTTTGAGATCAGAAGGCCAGTTTTATCCATGTATCGGAGTGGAATTGTACTATGCAAATTAGGATACCTGGATTCTGGGTTTCCTTTACCTAATATTCCACAGATGACTAAAATCTGGAGATTTATTCAGATAGAAATAGCGTTCCTATATTTGAGACACACATATGTAGCTTTTAGAACTGTCTGTAAATAAAATATACTATTTTCACCAGAATGTGAGCTATAACAATATAAAGCAGTTTCACAGTGTTCATTATATAGTTTTAGTATGAAAACTAAAGATGGTGAAGTAACACATCCTTTTATCTACTGGAGAAACATTATTAAGGATACAATTGCAGGAGAGCTTCTAATAATGAAGCTGTTACACATTAAATTTCCAAGTGTTTTTCAGTTACAGCCTATCTTTGTGCCTAACACAATTTGTGAGACAATGCAAACACCATTCCTATCTTATGAAGGAATTCATACAGTTTCACTGATGTTCCCAAAGTGTGGCTGGCTAAGTGTGGCCACACATTGTCTGTGATTGAGAGGTTAGGTGAATAGTGGTGTGCTGGAACCTGCTTTTAACAGCTCTCAAGGATAGGTTTTCCTCATCCCTTTCTAGCTCTGCCTTTTAGTGACATGATATTGATAACTTTAATTACATTAGAGAACTTGGTGAATACTATAAATCACAGTTGTTTTGTTTGGGGGGTTTTGTTGTTTTGAGAGACAGTTTACTGGTACACCACTGAGTGTTCCCTCTCTTTGAATCAAGTTTGGCTCTGCGATGACTTTGACCAATAGATTTTGGCAGAAGTGATTTATACCAGTTTTCTGGCCTAATTCTTCAGAGATTGTCATCCCCTTTATGCCTCTTAGAATATTTGATCTTGGAAAATGCCCAAGCAATCAGTGAACAGGCCCATATGGACAAAACCTGAGGCTCCCAGTTGACAGCTAACATAAACTTGTCAGCTACCTTCAGCTGGATCCTTAGGCTGTAGTCAATCCATCCCAGTTGACAACACATAAAATAGAGAGGAACTTCCCCCACTAAGCCCAACCCTAATTGTAGATTTGTGAGGAAGACAAATTACTGTATTGGTTTTTAGCCACTACGTTTTTGGGTGGTTTGTAATGGTGTATTATGTAACTGCAACACAGAGACACAGCTTAAATGCAGCCAAATTAGGACTAGACCCCAGGTTTACTAACACCTTATGGAAAGTTCTTTCAACATCATGATGCTTCTTTTCCTTCCTGCCCCCCCCCCCCCCCCGCCTAATAGTATTGGAAAATGAAAGAATATCTATCCTATCCTAAAGAATGTAGAGAAAAACAAAACCAAAACCAGTAATTAAACTACTGTTTTTCTAATAGTATTTGACACTTTCCAAGTTACTATTGTGGAATCATTGCTGGCATTTTGAGTCAATGTTTCAGGAGTATATAATAATTGGTTTCTCTTTTCCTGATTGTAAATTTCCATGTAGTAAGCATAACATTTGGAAGTTGTCATTGGTCTTTGTTATATGTCTAAAATTGGTATCTGTTTTCTTTGCTGACAATCACAAATATGATGAATAATAATACTGGAAGAATTGGCAGGAAACTGAGCATATGAATCATGAAGTCAAATTATAGTAACGTTAAAAAATGAACTGTAGGGTAATGTAGGTTATCTTATTGGTATATCTGAAAACAATTTTGTAGTTTAAAACAAAGCAGTCGAGAGAGAATCATATTGTTAATAAGTGTTAGTAATTGTAGTGATTTCCAGGATTACATTAAATTATTTAATAACCTGCTATTAGTAAAAAAATAAAAGTACAAATCAAAACATCAGATCTCCTTTCAAATAGGACAGATTCAGGTCTTGATTACCTGTACCATGAACATTTTTGTGGCATTCTCAATGGTTCTATTATCTTCCTTCTCTGGACCTATTACTGCAAAAATACACCTCTAAAGTAAATATATTCTTGCACAGAACCTATCTTTTCATTCTCTAAGGAATAAACCCCAAATCACTGAATTCTATGCAAAGTCTCTTTTCAAATCTTAAAACTTCATTCCACTTCTTAAACTAGATTACTCCTTTTTTTATGATTACTGTCTTCCCTAATATTTTCCACACATACTCATCCCCACTTTTGACCACATTGATATCTCCAGTTTAAAGTCCCTTCCCTCCATCTGTATTTACTGGTTCAAGACAAATATTAAGAACCAGTTCAAAAAGTATGCATGAACTATTCCCAACTACCCATATCCAAAAGTGCTCCTATATTCATGCTTCTCTATTATAGTACTTCGGGTGTGTTAAGATTTTATTCATTTCTATAAAAGCACACTTGTACTGCTAATAATTCCCCAGTTTCCAGTCTCACCTTCTTTTTCCCATTAGGTTTCTCTCCAAGTTTTACTTTAGTACATGGGTGCACATACAGAATCACTTCCTATCCCTTCTGTAGCTAGAGGTAGTTTTCTATTAAAGTCCTTGCCAATTGTTTTAAGGATAAAACAATTTTCCCTTAAAAAAAAATTAGGCTTTGGTTCTCCTTTTATTTTTTGTCCTTTCTATGAGATGGGACTTGGACTTGGCACTGGTCAGCCAAGTTTGACCATGGATAAGAGCAGCAGTTGAGGGAGATGAGTCACAAGAGGCAAAAGCCCTAAGCCCTGGATGATCTAGTGGAGCAAAACTGCCACCCTATTTCCCCACCTGTCCCATTGTTATGAGTGACAAACATATATATGATTCTCTAGGCACCTAGACTATATATCCTAATGCACTAATCTCCAACTTTTCCAAGAGTAGAAATTGTGTATTCGGCACCTTTTTCTCTCCTATACCTAGCATAGGGCCTTGCAGACATTAGGTGTCCAAAATAGCTTTGTTAAACTGCATTGCACTAAAAAACCAATTCTATTTGTAAAAAAAGAAAAAAAAAATCCATGTAAACTTTTGCTCATTAAATTAATCAGCATTAGCTTATCTTAGAGCCAGCTATTAAAATAATAAGATTACTTGTCATACTAAAACATTAAGATATTTACTGCTTATAATACAAGTCAGTATATTTCAGGATTAGAGTATACGTGGAAAGGAAATGCTGCCTGAGAGGATAAAAAGAGCAGAGAAGAAAGACTTCATGAAGTATTTGTGCTTCATTTATATTATAGTAATGCTATGTGCATAAAGGAACCTCTTAAAAATGATCCACAAAGCAAATGGTATTTCAATAGTAAATATCACAAAGACCAAAGGAAATTTAAATCTAATTCAGAATTATTCAATAAAGGTCAGTGAAAAGTAGATGGGGAAAAAAGAACATCAGATGATAGGAATTTTCAATAATGTCCTCATCAGAAAGGTCAAAGTTATTTCCCTACTGTTTTCGAAAAAGAAAACTTTTCAATTAAGAATTGTTGAGTAGTATTAAAGAGAGAAGACTTTGCCCTCAGCAATTATTTTAACTGAAAAAATTTCAAGTAATTTTATCTTAATTCATCACTGTATACAAGAACCAGGACTTAAAAAAAAAAAAAACCACACACATACACACAAAGCTAAGATTTTTACTCTAAGTCCCCAGGCATAGGTAATATTTCTCTCCTCACACGGCTTCTGTCATCTTGTAACCAGAAAGGCAAAAGTCCTACTGAAGGCTGCCTCTGTGCAGTTTTATAATTAAACATCATTCTGAGTCACAGAGTTCGCACAGCTCCTGTAAAAGCTAAGGGAAAATATGCAATTCAGACGAAGTGTTCCATATAAATTCAGACAGACCATGGGCATCGTGGATCTATGTAAAAAACCCTCAATTGAAAGATTTTACCATGAAATGAAAGGAACTAATCCTTTACTTTTAGTTCTCTTATACTCTAGCCTAAATATACAGAGTTGATGACTTTAATGTTTCTAGTTGAAAGATTTGCACAAAGTATCTGATTTTTGGTATATTTAAGGAACTGGCTTCAGGACACTTTATAGGAGCCACAAATGAAAACAAACAAACAAACAAAAAACAACACACACACACACACACACACACCCAAAAAACCAAAAAAACAAAAAGACAAAAAAACGTCCCTGCATAGCAGAGAGTGATTATAGGTTGATGTGGTCTAGAATTCAGATGGTGTGAATATTTCTGAGTGGTCTTCAAGGAAGGTTGCTGGGAGTCACTGTGTGAGTGAACAGATAAAGGGCTTGTCCTCATACCATAAAGTCAAACACCACGGACTATTATGAGGAAGATATCTCAGGTGGACAGAATGACAATAGAATATAGTACAATTAAATTTAGAAGGAAGTAGAACTGATTTCCTCATATGTGTATAGAATAAAACACAGAGCTTCAAATGTGGCAGTAAACAAAAATCAGCATATACCAGCATCTTTAAGACAAACAGAGAAATTACTCCTTTGGCACATAACAAAAGCAGTGGTATCATTTGGACATCAGAAATCTCAATAAATTACTATAGCACCCAGATTAGGGAAAATGGAATTTGCTATGGAAAGTGGAAACAATGCTACGTCAGTTCATTTGAATATCCAATGGGACCTTCTAAATATCACATAAATATGTGGGAAAAAGAGCACAAGTTCTAATTATAAGTAATCTATGAAATTAAAATGTGAGATTATTTTGCAATTAAAAATGCTAGGGCAATCTTATTAAACATATGAAGAGTGGGCATTCTTATACAGTTGAAACAAATATAAGCTTGTCTTATAGAAAATAATTGACTACTTTTATAAAAACACTAGAAATATTTTTTCAGTAATTCCAGTGAAGGAAATTAATTCTAAGGAAATATTCAGAGAACAAACGTCTATTTACAAATATATTTACAAAAATATTAAAGAAAACATGTTGCAGTAAAAACCTATATGAGGAAATTTGTTAAGTATAGCATAGTTACATATGGAATATATGCAACCATTGTGAATTATATTGATTTTCCATGGCATTTATTGAGTGGAAAACATACAATATTAAACAGGAAGAGCAAATTACTTGGAACAAAGATAGCAATAATGATCTTACTTTTTAAGAAAAAAAAATGAATCAAATTTCTTAATTCTTACTTTGAGAAGGTCAGTGTCATTGGACTATCTAACACTGATTTTTGAGCCTAGAGAGAAGACACTGGCAGATTAGCATAACAAGGTTCTGTTGAGTTAGAAATCATCATAATGGCATGCATTAATACCTGGGCCTTGATTGCTATGGAAAATATCTTTTTTGCAAAAACAAGTCTTGGGCCAGAATTATTCTCAAATAAACTACTCTAATGCTCTGGTCATGCACTTGGGCAAAGTGTCTCGTGTGTGTGTGTGTGTCTACTCAAATGATATTTCACTGGGAACCAAAAATTATGGTGGTATCAAATATTATGGTTTAGAGTAAGACAGGAGAGAGAAATTTTTTCATCCAAGACACAAATGCTGAAATTCTAGCAGCAACATCCATTGTCACATCAACACATAAGGGGCAACACCATAGAGAAATTGTCTATTTGCAATAATAATATTGTGTGGTGGTAAAAACAGCAATGGAAGCAGACGAATGTATTCTAATTACTGGAAGATCATACCTTCAAGTTTTACCCATTGGGCCAAATGAAGACACTGATTCCCTGGACTCAGTAAGTATCAGGTTTTTGTTTTTGTATTTTTTTTTTTGTCAGTAGAGCAGACACTATACAAGAAGAATATTTTCCACAATAGGCAAAATGGAACAATAGAAATATGATATTGTGACTTTGTTTTTAGACAGCCTATTAAAATGTGCTTGAACATTTAACATGAAATGACATGATCATATTTGCATTATAGCACTTGATGCTGACTCTCTGGAGAATGGGTATAGTAGGATATGACCAAAAACAGAAGAATATTTCTATAATAGTTATATATCTAATTATAGAGAGAAAAGGCTTGACCCTGAGCAGCTGAAATACAAATAAAAATTAAGGAACTTAGACGATTCATTAAATATAACTGAAAGATAATTAAAAATATCATTAGTTTCTTAGGATCTGAAAATAGATGGATAAGAGTTCAAACAAAATATGGAATTGTTTATGCATAGACACAACTGATTCTGTTTTGGGGTTCGATATCTATAGGATATCTAGATGGAGAGGTGAGGAGAAGCAAACATGATTATATACATAACTCTCAACTTCAAGGTCTGATCTGAAAATAACAGGTTTGGGAATCAGCATATACAAGGTCACAGATACCACAAGAATAAGCAAGTTTGTGAAAAATAAGCAAGTTTGTAAAGTGAGAAGAACAGTGGGTCTAGGAAATTCTATTAAACACAAATGTATAGAATGTGGGGAAGAGATAAATATGTTCATAAAGAGTAAAAATAAGAATGAGGAAACAAATAAATGAAATAGTGTTTCAACAATATCAAATGAAGTCATATTCATTAGCTATGGGAATTAGGAACTCCTTGCTGACCTTCATAAATAATAGCACTTTTAGCTGAGTGCTGAGAAGAGAAGCCAGACTGCAGTGGGTTGAATAGTGAATGGGAGGTGCAGAAGTAGACAAAGAGATTCAAGGTTATTCCTCTGAGCATTCTGGAGTAGAAATGGAAGACAGCAACTTTGAAGTAGCTGAAAGAAAGAAAGGTCTGTGCTAGCATATCAAAGTCATTTTTATCTTCTGCCTAAAGATCCCCCTTTAAGTACATTTAATAGTCTGGATGTTGGTAAAAGTTGAAACATCATAAGGATTATTCTTTGTGTTGGAAAAAAATCAAGGATCCTTTGATAAGACTCTTTTAATCCTGTGATTCTTACTTATGGTTATAAATGTCATTAAATTCCACATTCAATCTGATCGGAAATATAACATCTTAAAAAAGATTTTAGAGGATGAATGGGAATCAACTGGGTTTCTCAGGATCCCTACAATAATACCTAGTTTCTTCATATCCACAAATGGTATTAACAATATTTGATTCCAGGGAAGCATTCACATCAACAATCAGAAATAAGCACTAACTGGGGAGACATGGGAAGTGACCAATTCTGTTTAGACAAGAGCCAAAAACAACCAGTTCACCAACAGTGTATCAAAAAGGGAATGCAATAAGGGGAGAGGGGTTATAGCCTCTGTAGAAAATTTCAAAACAGTTATGAAACAGAATAAAAGTGGGTATATGTTTTATCACCATATGCCAACAATTCTAAACAAACAATGTGTCATAAAATACCCCTTCCTTCTTTGCTGGACTGCATCAAATCCCATGTGTAGCCCTTGTCCAGGTATGTATCAATTACTTATCAGTCTTGTAACCAATAAGTACAAGATATTTTTAAGCATCCACTAGGTTTCTAGCATCATAAAGCTGCATAAAGATACACACACCTGCGTATATTAAGACAATTGTGACATTGGCTTATTTTCTGTTACCTGAAAATTGAGAGAAAGGGTAAGTAATAATTCTTCTATGTGGACTGTTCCAGATTAACACTGAATAAACTGAATTCGAAGGTTAAGTGACCTGCCAGAGGACCTACTAACTGTTAGAATAAAGACTTGACTCCAAATTCTTTTCTTTCTCCACTAGTAGTTCTTAAAATTGTTTGCAAAAGTTTTCCTAATTGCAAAAATCTTTCAAGCTGCCAACTTGACACACAGGTATAACACAAATTACCTTCCCTCCTCTTTATAGAACAAATATAGAGAGAAATAGAATACTACATGTAGTAAGATTAGACAACACATGCTGCATGGAACAAGTTTACAGAAATGTATGGAGAGACCAAGGCTATAAGAAATGGGCTGCCTCTTATCAGCCAGCTCCGTTCTGATTCAACACTCAAGAGTCCTTTCCCAGCGTCACATTGCTGTTCTACTTAAGGAGGAAGATTTTTCAATACCAAGAAATAGGACAGAAAAGGTATGTATAGTACTAATGTCAATGGAAAAATACTAAGTGCATTGAATTTGTCATGCAATTCATTCTAAATAACAGTGCACTTCAAAAATGACATCCAAAATGATATTCCAAAAGCTATATTGCCTGCAAAAGTCTTTACAATGTACACCATTAGAGTACAACATTTTAAGCCAATTATTTCATTAACTGCATTGCTATTATATGTAAGACAGATTTTCTTTGGTGAGTGAATAGAGATGCAGATCAGTATTGGTAATAATAGAGGCAGAGTATGAATAAGACCAGTATTCTGTACCAGTAGTTCTGAAAGTGGTAGCAAACTGAAAGGTAAATTAGAAACTGAAGGTGATGTCAGATTACAGTGTGACTTAAAGAGAAGGAGTCTAGAAGCTTTTATTATCACTGTATTACCTGTCAAGGCCAAATGGGAAGCTAAGACTGTTTATTTTTATGTAAACTGTAAAACATTAAATAATATTCTGACCTTTCCAGTTTTACTATATGGAGATTCCAGAGTTTAGCTGTCATGTATAATTTACTTGGATCTTGTTTATTTATGCTTGATATTTACATGAAGAATAATTTTTTTTAAATTTTATTTATTTATTTGACACAGAGAGAGAGATTACAAGTAGGCAGAGAGGCAGGCAGAGAGAGAGGAGGAAGCAGGCTCCCCGCTGAGCAGAGAGCCTGATGCAGGGCTGGATCCCAGGACCCTGAGATCATGGCCTGAGCCGAAGGCAGAGGCTTTAACCCACTGAGCCACCCAGGCGCCCCAGCATGCAGAGTAATTTTTAAATGAACATAGCACATAGGGAAAGTTAATAAGCAACGTTCAAATTTTACTTTAAAGCATAAGTACTTAATACAGAATACTGATTCTTCATATTAATGTTCTAAGCAGAGATACTTTTTTTTTTTTTGCAATAGATCTATACTTAGTTTTGGCATGTGAAGGAAAATGAGATATTAACTTCAACAGCTATTATATAAGGTATTATTCTGATAAAGCCAATGGCCAACTGTGCTCAGAGAGGGAGCCTGTGTCATTACTAAAAAACAATTATTAGTAAAGTTCAGAAAATGTTCCCTTTATGAAAAGCTGATGACTTATTGTATAACAGGTAAAAGAGACAAAGCAATGAAAAAATAACCAGTTTACTGAAGAACAAGCAGCAAAATAATTGCAAGTGGAGAACTAAATAATAGATGTACTGTTGTCCTTCACGTTCAACCAAACTCAAATGACCGAAGTTCGAACTTAAGGACAACTTTCTTCATGCAAGAATTTAGAGGGCGCCTGGGTGGCTCAGCGGTTTAAAGCCTCTGCCTTCGGCTCAGGTCATGATCTCAGGGTCCTGGGATCGAGGCCCACATCGGGCTCTCTGCTCGGCAGGGAGCCTGCTTCCTCCTCTCTCTCTGCCTGCCTCTCTGCCTACTTGTGATCTCTCTCTCTCTCTCTGTCAAATAAATAAATAAAATCTTTAAAAAAAAAAAAAATTTAGAATAGGTATCTATAATTGAAAATTTCTATTAGATTTTGAACACAATTTAATGATACCAGAAAAAAATACATTTTCAATTTAGAGATGTTACACATTCACAGACGCACAGAGACACATTTACACAGGCACACAAACACCACACAGAATACAGATTATAAGGAAATACACTAACACGGGGATTTTATGACTGCAGGTGACATTATCTTACCGTATTTTTGTATGTTTTCTATAACAATTATGTAACAAATTGATTGGAAAATGTAATTTATGAATTATTCAATCAGAAAAGTTTCCGTTTGGGCCAAGAATAAAAACCTAATTCCATAAGGTGGAGTTGATTCATTTCAACACTGGGAGGTTGACATCTCAGGTCCTTCACATTCTTCCAGAAAATATAGTATTTGAAGCATTCTAGTAAGAATTACAATTTTTTTGTAAAATTCACGTGAGTTTTAATACATGGTAAATTCTTCAAATGGTAATTTATTTTCCTTATTCTTCTAGAAGAGTTACATTTCATAATAATTTTAAAGTAGGCTTTTGTTTCTTAGTATTCTCAATAGGAGCAGCTACTATTTCAACAAGTACCCGGCTTTAAATAAAGATGTTGGAAAAAACACTCTTCCATAAGATTATTCTGGTTTGTTAAAATATGGTTCACAGTAAACGTTTTAGGATCTAAACCTTTGAGGAGCAATCTTTTAGTTTTAGAAAATATTTATGGGACATTTATTTCTTTCCTTTCCAGAGGATTTTCTTTTCCAAAGAAGGTTACAATGGGAGCAAAAATCACAAAAGAAAACAGTAACAAAAACAAGGCCAAATGCTACTCCCTCCCCCTCAACTTCTTTCCTCTTGCCATTAAGGTAGTGGGGAGACTTTTGACTAAATGTACATATCATCTTATCTTTAAACTTGTATTAAATATCACTGTTCCTACTCTATCATTTTATTTTTTGAAACTGAAGAAAATTTTCGTGGTTTTATTGTTTTTTTTTTGTTTGTTTGTTTTTTAAAATCTTTTTAAATTATTTACTTGACAGAGAGCAAGATCACATGTAGGCAGAGAGGCAGGCAGAGAGAGAGGAGGAAAAGCAGGCTCCCCGCTGAGCAGGGAGCCCGATGTGGGCCTCGATCCCAGGATCCTGAGATCAGGACCTGAGCCAAGAAAGCAGAGGCTATAACCCACTGAGCCACCCAGGCACCCGATGGTTTATTGTTTTGTGAGGCATTGAAACATCTGAACTAATCAATATTTGGGCCATGAGGCAGCTGCTTTCTCCTTCACTTCTGTGTGTTACTAAAGCAACTTGTAAGAAAATTTAAAAAACAAAGACAAAACAAAACAAAACCCTTTGTATTACTTAAGTCTTTCCAAGACTTGTGCTGGTGGAACCTAAACTTCTGTCAGATACAACTAGTCCAGATATCATGCAGGATACCTGGGGGTAGCAGCAGCACACTGTGCCTGCTCCCGCCTAGGTCCCACTCACTTGTGTATGATATTTGGAGCATCTGGAGGAGTGAGAATCTTTTCTGGAAGAGGAGGGAGGAGGAACCAGCATGAGCGCCTGGCTGAGAGGAGGCCAGCTGAAGTTGTGCAGGGGAAGCCAGAACTTGTCATTGGTGCAAACCCAGGCATTGTTGATGGTCTTTAATAGGAACATCTGGTGGAACCCCACAATAGGGTCTTCATCAGCCGTCAGTTGGCCCACAATCTTGCAGATGATGCAGCTATCTGAAGAGGGCTGATGGTCCTGCCCTGTGAGTGCTGTGCTGGATTTTCTGGAATGTAACACTAGACAACTCCACAATGGCAGTTTTCCCCTGGAACTGCAATCCTTCCCACGTAAGACATGATGCGTCAATATAAATAGTGCCTAGCTGGGTTCTGTCTTTATCAAATAACTGGTAGTAACGTTGAATGACGCTGGATCCAGTCTGCTCCTGTGTTGGCTTGTCTCTCATTTGGGGTGTCACCAGCCTTGCTGAGACCTGAGGGGCTGGCATGATGGCAGTGGTGGCAACCTAGTGTGGCCCGCTTACCCTACCGCTTTGGAACTAAAATCAACTAATGTCTTCTGTAGTTTCAAGTGAAAAATAATTGGACTTATAAAGCTTTCTGACAACTGATTAGTATACTCAAGAGTTTGATATAGGGGCGCCTGGGTGGCTCAGTGGGTTAAAGCCTCTGCCTTCGGCTCTGGTCATGATCTCAGGGTCTTGGGATGGAGCCCTGCATCTGGGCTCTCTGCTCAGCAGGGAGCCTGCTTCCTCCTCTCTGCCTGCCTCTCTGCCTACTTGTGATCTCTCTCTGTCAAATAAATAAATAAATAAAATCTTTAAAAAAGTTTGATATACTCTCAAATATTCTGAAATTTATTTTAAAAACTTGCCTTAGCTGAAAATAAGTTGAAATGGATTTTTCCTCAATTTATCTTGCTGTATGATAGGTAATAAGTAATATGAATTGAGGACAAAAGAAAGAACACAAAAGATGCAGTAGTACAAATGAATCTCATTAGGAAAATGGGCAAGAAATGAAAATATTGCAGACCACACTATTTTTTAAACCCCTAAATGTATAATCCTATTCTTTGGATATACATGTGTTTATACTCAGAGCAGATGATTAAAGGGCCCAGAGACTACCACAAACACCTCTCCATCCTCTAATTACTGAAATTACTTGTAATCAACATTCTGAAAAATACTCTCATCTAACTTTTTTAAGCAGCCTCCAAAGCCTCTGGCAGAGAGGATGGATCATATCAGCCACAGCATCAATCCTAAACCATTTCTTAGGATTAGCCCAAGAACCAGTCTCAGATGACCTTACTGAACTTCCAGATCATGACATTAAAAAACAGTGACAGTTAGCCTGAGGGTTGCAGCTGCAGTTTCCTTCCTTGTGTTAATGTTAATGCTCTGAAGTCTGCTTGAGGGAAGGGAGGAAGACTTCTATTTTCTGACTGCCTAAAATTATTTCACTGAGAAATGATCGTTATAGATCACCAACAGTCAAAAATTTTCTATTTCAGAAGACCCCCAAAACAGGTAGAATATATAAGGAATTATTCTTCCCAAAATATAAAATAAATGTGCTGCCTTTAAAGCAATTATTTTTAGATAGAAAGCTCTAAAAAGACAGAAGCAGGAAGAGTAAAAGAATATTGGGGCCCAGTGCCAGAGGTAAATATATATTTATTAAAATTCACCTGAATGTGAGGACTGTTTCACTACATTATCTCCTTTGCCTTCCAACAAATGAATATGTTTGCCAGTATCCCCCAGTCATCATTGCCATCCATATACTTAAAAAAAACAAAACAAAAAACAAAAAAACCCAAAACCATAAAGTATGAAAAAATACAGAGTGCTTCTATACTAATTTTAGAGAATGTGAATCAGTCAACATTATTTGCATGTGGTTACATTCAGCAGACAGAGCCAAGCATCTTACTTGTTTTGCTGGAAATACATACAGTTTCCCCACAAAATAGAAATACATACTTCTTGTCAGAACTAGGACAAAGTATTTGCATTTTTATAACCAGGTTAAAGTAAATTTATATATATATTTGCAAACACTAGATTCATTATAATAGTTTTACATTGCGAATGACACCGATCATATGGTAGCAATCGCTACATTATAATAGTTTATACTTAATTTCAGGAATAAAAATAGAAAAGAATTTTTCATTTACCAGAATATATGTCCATGTTCATTGCAATTTCTTAATAAAATCCCTACATTAAACTATTTTAAGCCAAAATTTAGCAATAAATACGTTTTAAATATAGAAGCAAGGATATAATTGTTTACAAATTTTTTGATTTAAGTATTTCAATTGTAAAGAACAGATTCGCTTATTTCTATTGAACAAGCATTTCTTGAAAACTTAGGTCCAGTACTCTGTACTAAGAATATAAATGGAAGAAGAGGTTCCTGACTTTATGAAATGTATGATCTAATAGGAAGTGAAACAAGAATAAGTTCATGTTATGATGAGTCTTATAATAAAAGTATGCAAAGCATATCCTGAGAATACACAGAGGTAGACACCTAGTCATGAAAAGTTGCAAAAAGTTGCTAATGTTAAGTCTCAGACGTGGCTGATCAGCAGAGTTTGCCTTATAAGGTCATATACTAAAATGTAATATTGGTAATACTGTATAATATAAATATGTTAGATTATAGGAAGATGTATTAAACTGGAATGTGTATTTATTTGATGGCACAACTCAAACTCACTCCTACATTAATGTTAAGAGTTAATATATTTTTCTCTTTTCTACATTGCATGTGGTAGCTGTGGACTACTCTAGAATCTCACACAAATGGGTAAACAACCTGTTCAATCTGAAACTTCATGGTCACCAGTTTCAACTTGGCTTTCAGTAATCCCTTAGGATCAGTTTGTTTGGTCTGGTATAACAAAAATGCCATAAACTCGATGACTTATAAATAACAAATGTTATTTCTCACAGTTCTGGAGGCCAGGAAGTCTAAGATCACGGCACCCTCTGGCTCAGTGTCTGGTGAGAACCAATTTCCTCATGGATGGCCATCTTTTCACCATAACCTCACAGGGCAGAAGGGGCAAGAAAGCTCTCTGAAATCTCTTCTATAAAGGCACTAATTCCATTCAGGAGGGCCCTGCTTCCGTGACCTAATCACCTCCCATGGCCCCACCTCCTAAAACAATCACACAGGGCATCAGGTTTCAGCTTATGAATTTGGGGAGGGGGCGTACACATTCAGTTTACTGTGGTATTTTAACCATTTCCTAATCAGCTTTCTTGAATACTATCTGCAACAATATTTTAAAGTTTTATCCATTCTGAGCATTGACATTGCATCATATTTCACTAAAAAAAACAGAAGACAAAAATTTCCAATTCCTGGCACACACAATCCAAACCTACCTCAGCAGACCTGCCATCTGTAATTTCATACATGCTTCAGTCCAGATTGTGTCCCTCCTCCTATGATGGCAATCTCTCAGTTTTGCTCTAAAACCCAGCCTCTCCCCTAACCCTTTCGTTCCCAGTTTTTCTGTTCTTTTATCTCCTGTTTGTATTCCATTATCCATCCCTTTGATTTTAACTTATATCTTTATATATTATTTGATTTCCATATTAAAATTAAAAACAGATTTTTCACCATTCCACAACTGTTCTCTTTCCTCTTCTTCATAGCCGCCTATGGTATGTGCTGACTACAACCCCTATTCCTATTTCCCCATCTCTCATCAACTCTCAGTGGCCCCTGGTCTAGCTTCTACCCACCACATCACCAGATAACTTCAGGGCAGTCTCGCAGGACCTATCCAACGAAAATATTTTATTCTTCACAATATTTGATATAGTATCCAAGACTGTCGAGAACTTAGCTGAATAAATAGTTGCTAGTCTTATTTGTAAGGAAATCTTTAAATACATATAAACAAACATATAAAGTGATAGACCCCCCCAAGAACAAAAAGCATTGAATGTTTTCAATTATTTTGTGTCTTTGTACTCCAAAGTGGCAGAAAACAATTCCCCTCAACTCGAAATGACAATAAATAAATGTTAAAAGGAAGAAGCCTAGGTGGTGTTAATTGGGAAAACTATTCTTTCTTTAGAATGGTTATAGCATGCATTTTCTCTAAGGAGAACTGCTGATTTTTAGGGTCATGCTTCTGAGTAAGAGTTGTGTAGTAAGAGAAATAATAGGCCATGACTTCTTAACAATAGAACAAGCTAGAAAGGGAGTTTTGCTGGACTTTAACATGCACTGAAACCTGTCCCTTATTTGAAGCCTGAAGGAAAGGGCAGAGGGAAGGACAAAAGAGGTGCTGTGTATGAGGAAGGGAGGGACAGAAGTCACAAAACTGAAGGGGAGGAGGAGGAGGAGCAGGTGAGAATGGATGGGAAACCAGGAGAGTCTGTTCTGTGGAGAAAGCCTCCCACTTGTCACATACTATCCAAAACCTGAAGTTAGAGAGGTTTTCTCCTGTGCTGTGTTAAGTCAAAATCCAAGTTAACTGAAACTTAATCTTAGTACTTTCTTGATTTTAACTCCATTTTAAGATTTCCCGGACCTTCCATGCAGAAATTGGCACCCTGGAGTACTATTCTCATGAAGTCTAACTAGAACAGAATGACAAAGGGAACGGAAATCTGATGCACCCAACTCCCTTTCTGCCTCCACGGAAGTAGGGACCATCCATCCCCACGAGGAGGCTTTTGTGAGGAGTCCCTACGGCAGGTGGCAGTAAAGACACTCACTGTTCTGGACAGTTGGTCTCTACAAACACAGGCCAGAAAGTAAAACCAAACTTGATAGCACTCTGTAAATGAGTTTGGGAATATCCTTTCAGCAAGGCAGAAGTACCTAGGTTAGACATAATAACTCCCTTCTTCATTAATGCATTTTAAAAAGTTATTTCTCTATCTCCACCACTTATCCCAGTCTCCTTCCTTGATTTGTATTAACCAAAACTACTTATGTTCAAATTTCTCTGTCTCAGTCCAGTTTCTTTTGCTTTCTCATTAGTCTCCAAACCCAGTGAATTCTATCTCAAAAAATATTTCTTCAATACAAAACTTCTCTAGTTTCATGGCAGCACCTGGTCTAAGCCACAATGATCTCTTGCTTTGTCTCCTGCAATAGCTTTCTCATTATGCGCATTAACTCTAGCTTTCTTCTGATGGTTCTCCACAAAGTATCCAAACAATCCTTCCAATATCTGAGTATTAGCTCTTGTTTTCTTGCATAAAATATTTTAGTGGCTTTCCTTGCTTTTAGGTTAAATATCCTCAATTCTTACCATGGCATATAAAATCATGCCTAAATGTCACATCTAAGAACACTACACTCTCCCCTACTCCTATACCCTGAGCCACAATCACAGTATTGGAGTTTCTCATACTTCCTAAGCCATTAAGGACCTTGTTTCTTTACCTTTTTCACTTTTTTTTTTATCTCTCTGCCAAACGAGAAGTTTCCTTTAGCCTTTAACAATCACTTCCTTCTTTTCATCTTAGGTAATTTCATCTTAAGTATCAGATATTTGTGGATGCCTTCCTCTGAACCCCAACTCAGACTATATTCCGCTGGTGTCTATGTCGTGTGCGTGCACGCACATGCATGTGGGGTATGTGCTCTCTGTATCCTAGTTTTTCATAGTACTTCTCTAATGTAAATATGTGTATAATTATTACTTATGTCTGTCCTACCCTACTTGACCAAAACTTTGTTTTGGAAAGGAACTGGGTCCATCTGAATTTTAATTTTGTCCCTTCAAGAGCACAAAGCAGCCTTCTTCTTCTGGTCCTTTTTCTTCCCTAACAGTATTTTTTGGATGTAAAGATATGTTTTAAAATGAAAGTCGAGGTAAGTCACGAATCGGGTTTGAGAAGAAATACAATCAAACATCAAAACAGTAACAAACAAGTGAGCCAAAAGATGAAGATGTGAATAAAGTAAAAGATAAGTACTAGTCTAGAAGAGAGATCTAGAAAACTAATGTCCCCAAAGAGTGCCAATTATCTTTTCTGAAAATTTGAAAACAAAAAACCCATATGGGTTCAAACTTCCTTTTCATTTTCATTTATTAATAAAATGTATTTTTAGAAATTTTGCCCACCATTCCACTTTCAAACACAACAGTTGTATTAAGATCGTCATAGCCACTTACAGTCATTTCTACAGGCATATGGCTTTTTTAATAATTACAACCGAGGTAGAGGTTTGTCTACTGACTTTTTCACTCAACTTACCATAAACATTTTCCTGCAGTGTTTACAATAATCATTTTACTAAGGGCCGATTACACCACTGAATTAGTGTACCGCAGTATACTAACTGTTCCCTGATTTCTACATCCACTTCTCCCATTTTTTTCTATTAAAAATAAGTCTATAGTAATAGCTAGCTTAATGGGTATATATTTTTCAGTCTTTTAAGACTTCTTCAGGTTCATCTTCCAAGAGATACTCATTTGAAGCTATGAACATTATTATGGATATAAATGTAAATTTCAAAATGCTTTACATGACTCTTTTAAAAGCCATGGATGAGAGATGGCATAAAAACATATCAAAGTTGATGAAACATATGTAAGGAAAGAAAATAAGGATTCAAGTCAGAACACCTGGCCTAAATACCTAGGCTCTGTAAATTAACTACCTTCCTTCCTTACCGTCCCTCTCCCTTCCCCCACCTCTCACTCTCCCTTTCTCACTTTGGTTATCTGCTGTTATTGTTGACAGACCGCAGAGGCATCCTAGTCTATGTGAAATTAGCTTTCCAAAAGGCAAAATTGCTGTTTGAGAAGATAACATTCAAAATGATTCCTGTGAATCAGACAGTCTATTGTTGAGACAGACTGAATTATGCATTGAGTTGCCACAGATTGAATATTACTATTTCAAGAACTTTTTCCCCCCCCAGTACTTATAGGAGCTAATACGTAGAAGGAATTTAAGGTTTCCTCTTTCTGGGTGATTTCACCCCTTCCTGTCAGCCCCCTTTCTTACCTCATTCTCCTTCCTAAAGATATATACTTAAGCACAAATAATAAATTCTAATTGTTTTGTTGATGTTTAATTGTAAAGAAGAGCTTCACTAGTCTGACAAACTCATTTTGCATTTCAGAAGAACACATTAACTTTCAGCAGAAAACTCCTGTCAAAGACTTTGTTTTGCTTCTGCTTTAATTTTCTTTAAGCCTAATTTTCTTTTTTCCTTTTTCTGTTTGTTATGTAATGGAGCTTCTGGAAACACTGGCAATCTCTGCTCATTTTGCCTTGAGCTAGCAGCCTTTTACTTCTTTTCTTCCCCCCACAAGGAAATGCAATTGCTGAGAAAAATTAACGGGTAATTCAGCAGCAATTTTACTCCAGCAAACGTAAAGATAAAAAGAATACGTGAAGAGTAAAAAGCTTAGAAAATAATGGATGAATGGTTATAATGTTTATTGGAATGCCCAGAGTAAAAAAATACAGACTGTCGATTTAAAAGGACATACAGGTCAACTTAAATACATTTTCTTTAAGTAACATAATTCTCTAGAGTATGTCCCTTGGTGTTTACAGAGACTTCAAATGCTTTTTTTTTTTTTTTTTTTAAAAGATTTTGTCCATTTATCTGAGAAAGAGAGAGAGCATGGGGGGGGGGGAGGAAAGAGGCAGAGAGAGAGAGAGGGAATGAGAAAAGGGAGAGGCAGACTCCCCGCTGAGCAGGGAGCCTGATGCAGCGCTAGATTCCAGGACCCTGGGATCACAACCCAAGCCAAAGGCAGGGGCTTAAGGGACTGAGCCATCCAGTTGGCCTTTCAAATGCACTGTAACTGATCAGTTGAAAACTAAAACTTCTGAGATTATGAGAATGAGTGAAAGGATATAAAGCCAAGGATAATTTTTAACTTTGATCAGTATCCTTACTCTGCTAAATTAAATAATGTGGACAATTTGGGAATCTTGTAGGAATAAATGGATAGATATATGCAAATAGTGAAAAGATCAGGCCTTCTATGTATAATTTTCTACACAATATAAAGCATCATAAATGTTGATTGCAGACTCAGCCCAAAGGTCATAAAAACCTACAGACCATTCACCAGGTTCATTTTTTCAACTTCCTCCTCTCTAACCCAGATCCACCCTGCCTCCGTTCCCCACAAAACTTCTCAAATTGCTCCCTGCTCCTTTCTATGTTTTGGTTCCCACTATAACATCTATTATGCGAAATGTAATTTTGTCCCTTTTTTGGCCAGAGTACAGAGATACAGACTAGTAGGAAATACGTTTTATGAGATTAATTGTAAAAAAATTTTTCATATTCTTGTGAAGGCTGGCAAAAAAAGTCCCCAAATACATCAGGTATGCTCTAGGAAGGGCAGGATGGAACTCTCTGGCTAATTAAGTTACCCTGCTGTCCACAGTGGAATTTCTCTTCAAGAAAAACTCTGTTCTCCTCTTAAGATCTCTGAATAGACTGAACCAGTCTCACCCAGATTAGTTAGGATAATCTCATTTACTTAAAGTCAACTGACTGTGGAACTTAATTACACCTACAAAATGCCATCACCACAACACCTAGATTAATGTTTGAATGAGTAACTGAAGGCAATAGCCTAGCACGTTAAAACATAAAACGGACAGCCATAGTCTGTGCCTTGTAAACTTGGCAGACATACACATCTTAAACCAAATTTAATTCTCAAATAAATAACAAAGTCATACTTCCATAAAACATGATACAGCTATCTTGCATTCTTAAAACAGGCTATCCCTTCCCTAGAAGAGAATGAAAAGTATTGAGGTGATGCTATTTCTTCTTCGATATGTATTAACTGTGATATAAAGTTAACTATTATAAACACCTCTTACATTAGATGACAAGGGGATAAGAGAAGAAAACCTATCTCGTATGTGTATAAAAATAAAAATACACATAACTAATTACAATCCTCAGTTCTGCAACTGATCACATAGTTATAGCAGGAATTTGTAACTACTTTCTTCCCTACAAATTCCAATTTCATTCTTCAAGGGTCTGGGCCATTAGCTGCCCTGTCCGAACTGCACTTTTACACTGACTTTAATCATAGGACATGACAGTGCCAAGAGATACCCTAGGGAATGTTCTGTGTTTCAGACATACTCTTCCTCACTTCTATTGTGTAGGAACAACCCAATCCCCCCTTGGTAATCTGGATCAGTCAGCCCAGACAGTAGTATTAGAACTCTCATCTTTGCCTCTTAACTCAGAGGCATGCAGAGACCATCGTGGCCAGGCGACAGTCTCAGCTTCCAGGTCAGTGGTGGTGCTGTTTCATCTCCCTGTGGACACATTTTTTCCTTCGGAACTAAGGACTCCAGCACAACAAAACCTAAGGTCGTGGGGATAGGATATCACATGTTTGTTAGTGTAATACAGAATGGGACCACTCCCATTTCCATTCTTGGATTCCTGGATCAATGAATGTTAGCTGTGGAAGAAACTACAACTTATAACCATTTTTCTTCTTCAGTCAATTATCCACAGAGAACTAACTTTCCATGAGAATATTGGTGTGGACTTCAAAAGTAAAGGTAATGGAGCATGAGTGAGGACCAAAGGGCATTTGGCCACTTTATGCAACTTACTTATGCCTTCAGGGCCTGCTGAAACCTCATCTTGTATACACCACTTGCATTGGATGATGGAGTACTGCTTGGCATGCCCAAATTTATGGCTTGAAGGCTCAGATAACACCCAATTCATGGTTGCTACATATGCAAAATCTCCATACCTGTCACCATGATCACTTTTTTCATAAGCTCCTCGGTCACCGAGAAGAGTGGCTATGGAAAAAGGCTAACTGGTATCCTGAAATGGGTAACTCTATACATTTGATTAGTAAAATCTGTTGAAATCCCCATTTCATGGGGGCACCACAGGTTGCCTGGTAATTTGATGAACTGTGGATAAGCCTTTCTCCTAAGGCCCACAGTAAACCAAAAGTGCTTTCTCAAATTGAGCATAACTATCCCTACAGGATGACGGGGCTTTGTTCCAAAAACCTAAGGGTCATGCTATGACTAACTTTGTGATGCCAGCAAAAGCATTACACTTCCAGCATCATTGGGTTTACTGGATTATATGCTACAAATGTTAGAGCAGTTTGCATGGTGGTCTAGACCTGTTGCAGAGCCTTCTCTTGTTCTGGACCCCACTCAAAATGAACAGTTTTGGTCACTTAGTAAATGGTTCAGAGTAGCATAAGCAAATTAAGAATATGTTTCCATATGCCATGGAGGTCCATTAGGTTTTGCACTTTTTTTGTTGTAGGCAAGGCCAGATGCAGCTACTTATCATTCACCCGCAGAGGGATATTTTAATATGCCCCACAGCACTGGACCCCTAGAAATATATCTAAGATGACAGGGTCCTGAATTTTTGTTGGATTTCTCAGTGTCTGACACTGAGAATATCATTATTACTATTACTATTATTATATATTCCAGGTGCCTCACCAACTGAAAACTTTAATCACACCTACAAAGTATATAGCAACACCTAAATTAGTGCTTGATTTAATATATATAATAATAATATTGATGTTTATATATTAAGTAATATATGAAGTATAGTCTGCTCACCAGGTCCAATCAGCAGAATATTCATAGAATGGACCAGCAAAATATCTTGGGGAAGGGAAAGGCAATCAAGGTAACCCATGAGATAAATTATGATTCAGGGCTGGAGAGCTGATATACCTGTGAAGTAAGACAGTGAAGTTAATAGTATTGCTTGTCTTGCCCCCCTGAAGGAGTGCAGGTGGTATAGCTGTATACCAGTTTTAGGGGATATGCTGACTTGCTCAAGCAATAAAATATTCCACATGTGAAGCAGCAATTGCAACTGGAGTCTACCACCTGGTTAGGCTTATGATTATCTACTGTCATTCTCCATGATCTGTTTTCTGCACTGGTCAAATAAGTTGAATGGGGATGGTAGGAATTACCATATCACATCCTTCAACTGCTTGATGAGTGCAATCCCTGCAATCCCCAGGAATGGAGCATTGCTTCAGCTTTACTTTTTTTCCTTAGGTCAAGGCAGTTCTAGGAGCTTCCCACTTGGTCTTTCCCACCATAATAGCTATCACGCCATAGTTTGGAGAACCGAGATGGAAGTTCTGCCAGTTGCTGAGTATGTCTATTGCAATGATATATTCTGGAACTGAGGAAATAACCATAGTGTATATTTAGTAAACAACTGGACTGACTACAAGATGGACTGGAGCTAAAATTCAACTGATCATCCGACCTCCATAAGCCCCCGTTCTGAATAGCGGACACAGTGATGTTGTGTCTCCAGGAATTAATTTCAGTTCAAAGACAGTGTCCATCAACCCCTAAAAGTATCATTTCCCTTTCTCCAGAGCGGTCATTCTGGTGAGTGGCCATAAGTCCTTTGGCTGGGAGAAAGACTAACGGTACACATCTTTGGAAGTACAGGGTTTTTCCTCAAGTAGAGTTCTACATCTGTAAACTGGCTCCAGTCTGGGAGTTCACTGATGGGCCATGACTCAGGGTTTCACTGATTCGAGATGGAATTCTGTGCACCTGACCTAGAACTCTTCTGCTTATACAGTTCAGACAGGAATTTAGTAGCCTTTCCTCCTATTTCTTTATAAGGTCACCATATTCCACTCGCCACTGCCATACAGCTCTCTGAGTCAGGTAGTCTCACTGCTTTGACTCCACTGTCTATTAAGTTAAAATATCCACCTTATTTTTGCTGATTACATGTCACCATCAGGTTTATGTAATTCTGAGAGTACATTATCCCCGTTGCTTTTAGGGAATCCAGTTAGATAGGAGCAGTTCCCATGGTAATTTAGGATTTATGGACAAGAACAACCACAGGGCTTTTCAGGGACTTTGAGACCCTACTCACAAGTCTTTTTCTCAATTTTAGTGACAGGTATGTCCTCTGAACCATTCAGGGCACATGAGCAGTTCTTACCTGGTAAATTCACTCTAACATTCCCATCTCCCTAAGCCTTTGGATATTTTCCCCACAAGTATGATAAGACAGTTCTGGCATAGGTTACCTTAGAGTTTCAGCCCTAGAACCAGCAAACTGTTGGAATCATTTCTAACTCCTCAAGCTAAAGCACTGATCCAGAATCTCTGCTTAGTGAGTCCATATCAAAAACTTCTTGATCAACTTTATGTTCCTTCCACCATGATCTCATATCCTTAGGATCCATTTCCACACATATTTTCCAGATTTCTGTCATTATAAATTGGAAAAAAGTGTACCATTCTTTTATCATGTAATACAGAACTTCATGGGTTATACTTTGTATCTCATTATTTGAGGTCTGCTGGAACCAGTTTGGTTTTAGGACTAGAAGCAATTAGGGGTCATGGGTGTAGGTCTTGAGATCATCAATGGCTTGCAAACCTCAGGCCTGTCCAATTTAGGGTAATATCCCTTATTAAAGTCAATCAATTTCAAACTTTTTAAGATTTTATTTATCTGACAGAGACAGAGTGCGTGCATGAGTCAGGGCAGAGATAGAGGGAAAAGCAGACTCCCCACTGAGCAGGGGGCCCAATGTGGGGCTCAATCCCAAGACCCTTAGATCATGACCTGAGCCAAAGACAGATGTTTAACCAACTAAGCCACCCGGGTGCCCCATCAATTACAAACTTTAATCACACCTACAAAGTATATATCAACACCTAAATTAGTGTTTGATTGAATAACTGGGAATTAGAGTCTAGGCAAGTTGACATAGTCCCCTTCCTCTCCATGTATTCCCCAGAGACAGGCTCCTCACCCAATCACTCAGTTCTTGGAAATGTAACCATGAGACACTTGTTTTCTTTCTTTCTTTTTGAGAGAGAGGGGGGTGGGGGGGTGGGAGTGCAGGAGGCACAGAGGGAGAGAAAGAATCTTAAGTAGGCTCCACATCCAGCATGTGAGCCTGATGTGGGGCTCAATTCACAACCCTGAGATCATGACCTAACCCTAAATCAAGAGTCAGATGGTGAACCAACTGAGCCACCCAGGTGCCTGACACTGCTTCTTTTTAATTGCTAATACAATATACAAAGTTTAGGTGCTGAAAATGTACACTGTTTTGGGAAGAGCAAAGCATAAAATGACAAAATGCCAAGAGATAGAGAGGAATACATAAATGTAAAGAGAGGTACAGATGAATGGATCAGAAAGTGCTGACTCTGCTAGAGTAGTTTCCAGGTGTTCCTAAGATCCCAGCATACTCCTATCCTTGGATTGATAAAGCCCAGTATCCCTGCAATACATTCCTTTTTTTTCTTTTTTTTAATACAGTCCTATTTTGAGCTTATTTTAATTGGGTTTCTGTCGCTTGTAATAAAAAATATTCTATGAAGCTTTCAAACTATTCGAGGGGGGAAAAAGCACTACTGAAAAAATGAAACATAATGAATAAAAAGCAAAGCAAGACATTTTGACAAAAAGAAAAAATAAGGGAATACAATATGATTCAAAGCCCAGCCTCTGAAGTCAGATATGACTGCTTTAAACTTTGTCACAAGTGTGACTTTCCATACATTAAAAAAAAAGAAAAAAGTGGGTATCTCCCATGCATCAAACATCATCCGTGACGTGGAATATATTAGGAGTGCACAATCCTTACTCACATGGAGTTTAAAGACTAATGAATATTCCATATATACTACCACCAGGATCCTGTGTGCAGATTGAGGCTTGATATGAGGTGTTTAACCAAAATCACAGGTAGTAAGTATTTATGCCATCTTCACAGACATGGTAAGGACATGAAGTAAGAGGGAAAGAGACCATTCACAAGCAGGGGGAGTGGCAGGCAGAGGGAGAGGGAGAAGCAGGCTCCCTGCTGATCAAGGAGCCTGATGTTGAGCTCCATCCCAAGACTCTGGGATCATGACCTGAGCCAAAGGCAGATGCTTAACCGACTGAGTTACCCAAGTGCCCCCTGCCTTTTTTCTTAAAGATTCCTAGTTTATCTTCCATGGTGATAATATGCCCATTAAAAGATGACATTTTTCAAGTTTCTTTTGCAGGTCGATATGACCACGTATTTAATTCTGGCCATGCAGACATATGTAAAAATATTGAGTAGTTCTGTTAAGAAAGTCCCTGAATAGATGTGGGGCAGGAATCCTGTAATAGGCCTTTTTTTTTTTTTTTTTTTTTTTTTTTTGCTTTTATCCCTTTCCTCTTCTCTCCTTTCTGGGAACCATTTTGAGATGGAGCTGCAGCAGATATCTTGTAAACCTGCAGGAAATGACTCACTATGGATGACAGAGCAGAAAGACAGAAGCAGCCTTGGCCTTAGTTGATTGCACAGAGCTACTAAGCTAATTGTCAACTGCTTACCTCTGGGGTTCTTTTATGTGAAAGAATAAATCTTGTGTTTCATCTTTGTAGTGTGGCATCTATCATAGCAGTAAAATAAATTTGTAACTGATAGTGATTTTTATAAAGTAACAATTTAAAGTCAATGTCAACAGACAGATTTCAAAACTCAAAGGGTAAGGATAAAATTTAGTTATGAACAGCTATCAGTATATGACTTCTCAGAGTGTTCTTCTCTGTATGTCTAGCTCTAACTTGAAAAAGGACTTTGCATTAAAGAAGGGCACATGCACTAAGATAATATCATATATATTTTTAGAAACAAAGTACTTACTAAAAAACTGTTAGAAACCAACAAGACTAAAGAACACATGTCAATCAGAGATAAGGAATTACTTGCATCTAAAGGTTAAAGTATTTAAACCCTAAGATCTGGAAATACCCTGCTGGTACTGGTACACTTCCTTGGCATTTATCTTGTCATTTAAAATGTTCACAGCATGCAATATATTGGGTTTATTCTTCTTGCTCTATGGGAGATGGAAGACAGTGAAAGGACTAGAGTGAGTGGAGAAAAAAAAAAGGTAGCAGGGAACTAACCCTCTCTGATGGCATACAATGTGTCTTGAGATACAGGTATATAAATAAATCTATATGTATATAAGTATTTATGTATGTAATTTTTTAAAGGTTTTATTTGAGTGGGGGAGAGAGAGAGAGAGAGAGAGAGAGAGAGAGAGAGAGAGATGGGGAGGGACAGAGGGAGAGGGAGAGAGAATCTCAAGCAGACTCCCTGCTGAGCACGGATCCTGAGAGAGGGCTCCATCCCAGGATCTGAGATCATGACCTGAGCTGAAACCAAGAGTCAGATGCTTCACTGACTGTGCTACTCAGGCGCCCCTATATATAATTAAAAGAAATGGGCGCCTGGGTGGCTCAGTGGGTTAAAGCCTCTGCTTTCAGCTCAGGTCATGATCTCAGGGTCCTGGGATCGAGGCCCGCATCGGGCTCCCTGCTCGGCAGGGAGCCTGCTTCCCCCTCTCTCTCTGCCTGCCTCTCNAAAAAAAAAAAAAAAATTTTAAAAAAAAAAAAAAAAAAAAAAAAGAAATGTGTTGATATATAGGTCCATATACTATGATGTAATGATAGAGACAGAAATGGCTTCACTTTAAGTAGATACTGCACACTTTCCATGAAGAGCTGTTTTTCAACACTGAAATGTGAGAATTTAGTTCTCACTCATTCTCCATTTCCAGCTGCTTCATTTCTGCCTTCCTTCCCTTCCTCCATGACCCCTCCCTCACATACATACACCTCCTGCTGGATTAGCCTAAACTTGAAAATTCTCTGGTTTCCTGGCATTCAGTGTCCTTTTGCAAAAGTTGAAATCTTGAAAAAAGATGAATCCACAAAGTTATATCAGCTAAAATAACTTATACAGGTAAATTTTACAACTCAGAAGTTACTCCTGATTTTAGAAATCAAAATTAGGGGTGCCTGGCTGGCTCAGAATGGCATGCAACTTTTGATCTCAGGGTCGGGATTTCCAGCCCCATGTTGAGGCTTAAAATAAATAAATAAAATAAATACTTAAATAAAATTTTTAAAAAATCAAAATTAGGGCACCTGGGTGGCTCAGTGGGTTAAAGCCTCTGCCTTTAGCTCAGGTCATGATCTCAGGGTCCTGGGATCGAGGCCCACATCGGGCTCCATGCTCGGTGGGGAGCCTGCTTCCTCCTTTCTCTCTGCCTGCCTCTCTGCCTCCTTGTGATCTCTGTCAAATAAATAAATAAAATCTTTAAAAAAAAATCAAAATTAAAGAATGAAAGCCTAAATATGTTTGAGAAAGGACAATATCACATATACCAGAAACTTAACTGGAATTTTAAAGCTATAATTGCCTTTTAATATTCTCTTCCAAGTGCTTCGCATCTTTTGACTGGTTCCACTTTGGCACTGCTAGTGTGCCTCTGGAACGGCTTGCTCCCTCTTTTCTATATTGCGTCATCAGCCCACCTTCTTCAGGAACTTTCCAAGGATCCAACAGTAAGAGGTATTTCCCTTTTCTAAGGGTGAATGAGTCACAGGGCCTAACATCACTAATGCCTTGGAGATAATTATTATCTAACAATTAATAAAGTAAGTTAAGCTGAATTCATTTCTCAGTCTTAATCTTAGTCATATAAATTCAAATTCAGTTTCCTTTTTCTGTATAGTGGAGATAACATTATCATTTATATGTCTGTAACAAGGATTAACAAAGAAAATATATGAATGACACACAGCACAGTGCCTGGCACAGAGCAGACATCCAGTAAATACCAATTCTTATTTCAATCATGTTAATAGTCATGTAAATCTCCTAAACCAAATTAGATTGCAAACATCCCTGAAGCCAGGACACTTTTCTCTCAATATACTTTTAAAACTTAGCATATTGCCTTATATACACAGAGCATTCAGTACATAATTGTGGAATTATACATCAACTTAATTTATAATATATAATGAACATCTACAGTGTATCAGTCATTATTCTGAGAACAGAAAATACAGTGATATATAACAGGAAGTAAAGAAGTCCTTTAAGTTATGCAAAAAAAAAATTAAAACCAGAAATTCCTTCTTTGGATTCAGATTTATCATGTCTGTTTCAGTAATACTTCTCTACAAAATTTCTGCTTGAAATCTTCTGCAGTACCACAAAATAGATAACCTGTCTTGTCAGATTGCAAATTGGCTCTGAACTAAACTATGCCTGTCTTTTGAGAGCAAAGTCCCCAAGCAAGTATCAGTGTCTTTAACACTGATGTAGGTCAGAGTTCTTAAGCACTGCAGTGTAAGGGTAACAATTTTGAAGTTTTGTTCACAAAACATGCAGTAATCTAATGGCAGCACAGAAGGGTTCATGGGAACAGTCAAGGGGCTGTCTATCTGGGCCAAGAGAACTTGGCCACGTGAACAGGGGCATGTGTGTATTCACACAGCCTAAAGAATCCCTTTAAAACATATGCAACTTTGGGGAGCCCGGGTGGCTCGGTTGGTTACGTATCTCACTGTGGCTCAGGTTGTGATCTGGAGTCCTGGGATGGAGCCCTGCTTTAGGAGTCCAGCTTTGCACTCAGTGAGAATCTGCTTGTCCCTACCCCCACTCCCGACTCATGTTCTTTCTCAAATAAATAAAATCTTAAAAAAAAAAAAAGACATGACAACTTTGATCACTCCCTGCTCAAAAACTTTCAATGGTTTTCTATCACAGTTTGAATGAAATCCAAATTTTACCATGGATGGTCCTTTGCAACTTCCTCAGTCTCATTCCCTACCAGTCTTTTTTTTTTTTTTCTCCTCTTAAAAATAAACCCCATCAGGGAAAGGACATTATTTTATTGATTGTCCCATCCCCAATTCCTGAACCGATGTTTGACAAAATACATGCAGAAATTCTAAACTCATATTTGTTAAATAATGAATGATCAGAAAAAAACTATTCTTTAAAGTGAGGGAGATTCCTTAGGGCAGCCTATATACATGGCAGCACTTGACATCAATTAGCTTCAAAATTTCAGGAATACTATGCACACTGAATTTACTTATTAAAGTATAGTTGATATATAGTATTATATTAGTTTTAGGTGTACAATATGGTGATTTGACATTTAAATACATTATAAAACGATCACCATTGACAAGTCTAGTTATCATCACTATACAAGGTTCTTAGAATATTATTGACTATATTCCCTATGTTGTATATTATATCCCTGTGACTGGTTTAAGAACTCTAAGTTTACACATTGAGTTGAATAGCACTGGACTTCAAAGAGAGGTACATTTGCCAGAGGGGGTATGTACGAATGAGAGCTTTATACACCCTCTATGATACAAACCCCCATCTTCAATAGAAGATTGCATCCAGGAGAAATAGAACTTTCTGGGGCTCAGATTCATCTGCCAATATATCAGGAAGTGCAGTCTGACAGACAAGCTCTATGAATGTATCAGGGCTGGCTTCTGGTAGGTATCTATAGCCTGCTGGTTCCTGAGGCTACAAGACTACAGACTATACATTTTCTTCAAATCACAGGGAGGTAGATTCTACTTTTCATTGCATAAAGAAGTAGAACACATAAGAGGATCTAAGTTTTCAGGCGCCTTTTCACAGTGATATAATAAACCATGATTTATGGTCCAGGTTCTGGATTAGAAATACTGTTAATACAGAAAAACTCATTTGCTTTGCTGTTGTTATGTAAGCTCCACACCCAGTGTGGCGCTCAAACTCATGACTCTGAAATCAAGAGTCGCACGTTCCACTGACTGAGCCAGACAGGCACCCCTTCTTCGCTTTTAAGGAAACTGAAAATTACCTCGTCGTTGTGCTCAGCAACAGACCTGGCACATGAAAACCACTCAATCGTCGATACCTACGAAGAATGCCTAGATCCTCTTACATATTCCTGGTAAGGGTCTAGACCGTTTTCACTTATGACTTTTACTAGTCTGTACCTCTACATAAACAGTTCTTTTTCCTATCGCCTATTTCCCTTTTCATAACAATTGCCTTTAAAAAGAGATAGACAGGGCGCCTGGGTGGCTCAGTGGGTTAAAGCCTCTGCCTTCGGCTCAGGTCATGATCTCAGGGTCCTGGGATCGAGGCCCGCATCGGGCTCTCTGCTCAGCGGGGAGCCTGCTTCCTCCTCTCTCTCTGCCTGCCTGTCTGCCTACTTGTAATCTCTCTCTGTCAAAATAAATAGATAAAATCTTTAAAAAAAAAAAAAAAAAAAAAAAAGAGATAGACAGCCATTTTAAATATTTTTTTTTAATATTTTGTGCTCCAAGAAAATTAGTAAATTAATTTTCGAATCTAGAATTATGGGAGAAAGCAATGATATGAAAATTGTTTTATGGTTAAGCTACTATTACCAAATTCATGTCTAAAATAAGCCACTAACACATTTTCTACTTGCAACTTGGACACATATTTATACAGAAATCACCTTTGATATCCTAGGTCTGTCCTTTTTGTGTCTGTGTTTTCTTCTTCTATGTTGGAAAGCGAGATTTATTCATTATGATAGGTTCTTAACCTTTTTTTTTTCCTGTATCCTAAGCTGACATCCTACATTCCTCTTTACCCAAACTAGCTGAAGCATTTAGTGGTGACGGAATCAGATTTATTTCAGCAACAATCATTAACCTATCCTTTTGGACAGCTGCTACCATAAATTTAGGAGATTGACAGGAATGAGGACACCAGCATATTTGGAGATCAGACTTCAGTTAGTTAGCACTAAGGTTTATTAACTCTCATGTGCAATAAACCAGTAGGGATGTTGCTCGAAGAAAATACAGGAAACAAAATAATTGTTCTCATTTATCAAATAATTATATTGGGGAAATATACCATACCATAGAAACAGGGGTTTCTGGTACACAAGATATATTCATATATTTGTATATATACAAAATATGTTCTTAAAGAAATCTCAATCCTCCAAGAATTACAAATACATAAAAATACTTTAAAGAATTAACATATAGTTTTTCTCCCTTAATTATGACTTTATAATATGTAACAGATTAATATATTGATTAGATACTATATATTAGGCATAATGTTCAATATACCTTATACGTAATTGTTACATATATTTATATTTTATTAATATTAATTTAGTATTTATTAATATATTTATACATATGCAAAAATTACACAATATGTTATATTACATATAACATAATGATATACTTACTATGTTCATATGTAGAAATACTAAGAGGTAAAACATTCTGAAGGAAATGATAAAACTAACATTTGAAAAGGCAATGGATATAGATTAATAAGGATACATTTTTCCGAAGGCCATTATATCTAAAGTATAGTTTAAAAAAAATCTTGGCATAAAATAATCTAGAAACACAGGCAATCAGTGGCATCCAATTAAGCTTCTGTGACTATATGGAAGTTCTGTTTTATGCATCACTCCATAGCTCAATGGCACTCTTCCCCACCACACACATATAGATACAGGTCCCTTTCAGGTCATATGATTAAATGTTTATTGAATATTTTCTTTGTTCTACAGTCTTTAACAACCCTCTACCCTTGATAAAAGTTACCGAACATTTGATCTCGCATGACACCTCACCCACACCACATGCCATCATGACCGTGGTCTTTTCATTGTCTTCCTAAGAGGACTTCCACCACACATGTAGTAGGGGTAATATAAAGAAATACAAACTACTGTATGTCCATGCTTGTGTGTTTTACTCTATTTACTTCTCTTTTTTTCCTTATTAGATAAAGAAGCCATAGCAGAACTGCTGTGAGAAACTGAAGAACTGAATTAGTCCTTTTGAATGATTAAAACTAAGAAGACTTAAGTTTGAAATACACTTGCTAAACTATCATTTTCTACAGAGTTTAGCAAATAAACACTCTCTAGATCAGAGTAAAAGGAAATTTACTGGAAACATTTAGACTCAAGTTCTGGAGTGAACAGGATGGTAGGACAGAAGTTCAGTTTGAGGATATGAAATTAGGGGGCAACCGATGCCATGTTTCCAGGCAGCAAATCTTGACAGGCAGCAATTTTCAAAGACAAGAGACAGAGAACGGTGTGTAAATAACCAGGCCTGAGCCACCCCACAGGGACCCCTGAAGCCCCGCTTGCTAAAATGCTTTCCCTTGTGGTTGAGAGTAGTGTGGAAGGGCCCAAGAATCAGTGTAACTGGAAGGACCTTCTGGCTGGAAAAAGAGAAGCCTTCTGGGGATATGCTGGACTGTGCATCAGGAACTAGAAAGAATGTGGACGTCAGCAGAGCCTAGCATAAACAACGACAAAGCCCAAGAGAAATAGAAGACTTTATCCAAGTTAGACACCAGAGAGGGCAAGGTCTAAATGGAATTCTTTAAGAACTAGAGACAAACATCTAGAGGTTAGCAGTTTACTTTGCAGGTAAAGAGAATACTGGTGGAGAAATAAAGAAATGAAACCAGAAAAGTCACCCTAGAAAGAGAACACTGACTCACCAGTTGAACTTAATTCAACTGGAAAAGCTAGAGGCCCGCCCAGGACACCCGATTTCAAATTATCCCTCCGGAGCAGCAAGGAAGTGGAATGTTCTGCTTCCACCAACTCCCATTGTCATTGGGCTGTCATTAATTCAGAGCCTTTCCCAGGTGTCATCAAGTTCCCAGCATCCCCAGTGTGCCATAATGGTGGCAAAATGGACACAAAGTGGTGGAGTAGTCTCTGGCAGCATGGAAAACCTCTCAATAGTAAAATGCAGGTGATGGTATTTGGAAGTTAGACGTGTGTATAATGAAGAGGCAAGAGTGAGAGTGTAAGAATGGACACTGACATCACCTGCTACAGTGCACAGATCTGCAAAAGCTGCACATAGATTCGGTCCATCCTGTCCATCTCTATGCTCACTGTCATAGAGACCATCCACATGCTTCCTAGCCAGGTTACAGGGTCTTTACATTTCCAGCAGTCTTCCAGGCCTCTGCCTCCAAACAATGAACCACAATGACCACACCTTAGGAGTTCTGTCAGGCTACTCGCCCTCCAATACCAAGTATGTCCAGGTGTACTGCTCAGAGCTCTGTCTACTGGGAAGTTTTCCCCTCAATATGGTTTTGTAGGGCTACCTCTAAGTGATGCTTTGAGCAGCAGTGCACCATAGGATTAAATAAAATCCATCCACAAATTATTTTTCTACCTGCTTTCCAATCATCTGGTATATATAAAACACCATAGGGCTATGGTATGACTGGCAGGGTGAGTGCAACTGAGGCTAGTGACATGACACCTTTCTGTAAAATTGTGTCCACTGGACCTTCTCAAGACCAAATATGTATACACTGTTCCATTTGCATACTGAGTTGATGCTCTGACAACCAAGCTTTATGATTTAACAGATCTGCCACACCCAGCTCCTAATGGGCAGCTCAGCTGCAGAGTTGTTTATTTTCCCCATGTGTAGGCATTCAGTCTCTATTAGGGTCCAGTGAAAGGTCGGTTCTGCTTTTCATACGGGGCAGAATTTTCTGCTACTGATGGCACAGACTTCCTTCAGAAATATGGGCAAGTCTATGGGAACCATGGACCAGTTCAACACACAAAGCATTCCTGTCTACAATGGGCATCTCTAGCAACTGGAGATCGGCTGGGCCATATGATCTAACTGGCTACAAATATAGCTTAACTCTTCTGCAAAACATGCTCTTCACTCACTTAGAAGAGACAACTTTTCGAGTTACTATTAATAGTTTGGAGCCATCTTCCTAAGTGTGGTATGTACAGAATCCAAAAGAATCCAAAGAAGTCCAAAAGTGCTGTGCCTTGCTCCCTGAAGTAGATGCAAGATGCAATAACTTGCTCTTTTTCTTGGAAAATGGGATATGATGGAAACACATTAATACTGTATCCTTACAAAGCTATGAGAAGGACCCTAATCTCTGTGAACTCCCTTGATGCAATATTGCTTCTGAATTTTTACCTCTACCTGAATGGAGGGTTGTAGTATGAGGGCTTCCACTTAGCTCTTCCTTTTCATTCTTAGTCTATGGGTCTTGGGAAAAGGGGGAAAATTCTTACAACTTGAAGCATGTCCATCCCAATTACATACTAAGGTAACAGAAATGAACATAGGATGGGTCGATGGCCCACTGGTCTCTGAGAGATGGACGTGGATCAGGTTTCCATTTATCTACCAGGCTCCATTGTAATGAAGGGAGCTGAGAGTGGTTAAGAAAGAGTGGAAAGGGTATTCATTGTAAATTCTTAATGCAGAGATTCGGATTTCCCAACTTGGTATAACAGCTTCATTTGTTACCGTAAGAATATACTATAATATACAAAATATCTGTTAGCATTTTATAGCTGATAGTATGGAAATCAGGATGGGAGAGGCAATTCACAGGAACAAGACTGATTAAGAATGTCCAAATTAGTCATTACAGCTAAAAACCACCAGGGAATCCTTTTTGTACACACACATACACCACTGTTCCAGATAACTGGTTGAGACTTCTAATAAACAATTACTTTACAAGGGCTGAAATAATACATTTAACAGTGGTAAAAATAACATAGTATAGTTAGGTCAGTACACAAATGGTAAAAGTTATATTCTAAATGGTTACTAAAAATTCCAAATTTTTAAATATGGTCAGCTCAACATGTTCATCTATAAATGAGAAACTTAGATAAAAATACTATAGTTCCTCATGTGGAAGTCCTCCTTGATTTTTCATGGAGGTCAGAACGTGTATTCCTTAGAGTAGAAATTACAGCTATGGGACTGTCAACAGTACGTATTACTGTCTCTTACCAGATCAGAATGAAAGGAATGGAAAAATTTTAAATGCAATGTGAAAGGAAAATATCTTCTAATAACATTAAGAAATTGGTGTACGCCTGGATAACTAGGCTTTACTAAAAGAGATTATACTCAAAAAACTGATACACACACACACAAATGGAATAATGGAAAATAGCTTGCTTGTTCTGAAAATGTGTAATCCACTCTTTCTATAGAAGAAAACAAAAACTGAAGGAATTCACCCAGTTAAACCGTAAGAGCAATAAGAGTGAAACAACCTAGAAGCTAAAGAACTAATTTAGGGATTTACCCGTATTACTGAGTTATGAGCTTCTGGCATCTATAAGCTACTTCACTTTGGAAAATTAATTTCATGCTTGCCTACTCCTGTGAACTCCTGACTGAAGGGTCTCATCTAGGTTTGGAATGGTCAAGGGAATGTCAAAACTAAGCTTAAAGAAATCTGTCAGCATCGCAGCAATGATATTTTTCTCTTTTTAAAAATAAATTATATGCGCTAAATTAGGACTACATGCTAAATTAAGGATATTCAATTAGGGATATTAGGTATAAACTTGGTTTATTAAGAGATGAAATAACTTACTTTTCCCAGGAAGACAGACTCTCATTTTGAGTAATAAGCCCTTCATGCATGCATTATTTGAAGAAGTAACTTAATATATAAAACATAACACAGAATTGTTCAAGTTTACTTTAGGCTCAGAATTCAAGTCTTGAACACTTTTTAAATTTTTCTGGACTATAATTATCACAATTCTACAAATGTTTTTCTATGTAGTAAATTCTGTTATTCTTTCAAATTTATTTGGAGAAAACACTACCACCACAGAGAGCATTACCTTTCCTGATTTCACTTGGAAAAGTAGACATTTACAAGTCTATATAAAAAAACAAAATAAATGAGAAACAAAAAATCATGCTACTATGTTAAGAGAAAGAGGAAAATGCTGGAGTATCTGTCTAAATACTGGAAGACCTGGATGATATATATACTGGGTAGATATTTAGAAGCCTGCATAGTCCAAATGGATATGATACTATCTTTGTTGGGCTCAGAAAGGAAATAAACAAGGTTTCCAAGGGAGTGGAGAATTAAAATACGAAGAGTTAAGATTTGTAGAAGTATAGCACTGGGCTGAGCTTCTGTCTATCAAAGCCATTTTACAATGCTTAAACTCGGGAAGTATTGGACTTCGAGATGTGCCATTCGGACCCCAGCAAGGGAAGGCTTGATGGGGGCTGGAGGGAGGAGGGTGGGCAACAGTCTCCTGCTTTCAGCTCCTTCAGGTCTTCAGGATCCTTCGGCTGCAGAGCTGCTTTCCCCAGATGCCTCACCCTTGAGTGCAGGAGCAATGGCAGAGGAAGACAACTTACATCGCTGACTAAGCAAGCTGTGGCATGAAGGCCCAACCATTTCAGGCCAACCTGGGACCACTCCATTAGGCAGTACTTGCTATAGGGCTCTCCAGTAGCTGGGTGATGCTGTGTCATGGCCTTCTCCCTTTGTTCAATCCTTCTTCTACCTCCTTTCCTTCACAGGCGCCATTCCTTAATAAATATTTTAAACCCCAGATCCATTTCAGTATCTGTTTCTAGAAAATCCAAGCCATAACACAGATATTCCTGTACATCTAACAGTTTCCCTAGACCCACATTGGGCTGTGACTGAATAGTTTTCCTTGGCTCCATCTTGCTACTCTGCTCGTCCATGGAAAGAAATGGTTTTGGGGGGCAGGGGGGACAACAAAAAAAAAAAGTACACAGTATTCCCAACACAAAAAATTTAAACAAGTAAACTTCTTGAAAGATTTGCTTTTGCACACAATAGTTATATTTAAGTTATGCCTCATCCAGATTATCTTTCTAAATGTCCACATCTGCTCCCACTTCTGCCTCAAGAACTTCTGTGGGCATTTTGGGATTAAAATGTTGGTTGCTGGATATATTTCTAAATTTTCTCCTGGGCACCAAAGGATCAGAGCTCCTCACAGAACATCGCTACTGATTTGATTCTACCTGAGGTAAAGCCCTTTAATTTTCTATCATTCCTTCTTGCTGGTGTCTTTCCTATGGCCTCCTATTTTCACGCCCAGGAAGTGTTGTAAAGTTTACCTCTGGTGAATTCACCAAGTGAACTTTATAATTTTTCTGTCTTTGGTGGAGAACAAACCCCAAGGGCTCCTTATTTCACCAAAATTTCTTCTCATATGGCAGTTTTAGATTCTTCTTAAGCGGGTACTTCTCACCAGGATGTCATAGGGACTCCTTGCTGGGGACTTCTCTGGGGAAAGCCTGTTTCACCTCTAATTGAACATCTGCATTTTTGGCCTAAAGGAAGCAGAGGACTTACTGCATATTCCTAACAGCTCATTCTATAGGATGCATACAAAGCCTATGGTGCCAAGACTCCTATCTATGTGGCTTGCCATTATTAGATCTTATCACTCAGATCATCCACAGTTCTGGTCATTTGGATCAAGGTTTCAAATTTCTATGAATTTGCATCTGAGTTACCATTCCATGTGTTATCACCCGCTAACCACTTTGCTCAGCAATCTACCTACAGAATCATTTTTAAATAGGATATATATATATATATCTCATATCATGAGACAGAATTTATACATAAGACACAGACACTCACATATATAGATGTATACACACTCACACACACTATGAAAATTCAAAACGGTCTTTTAGTTCCCTAGTTAGCTGGCCCAGTGGTATCTACTCATTGCCCATTTTTGCCAATGTATGCTCATATTTCAAGAGAAATTTAATATTTTAACTTATGAAAGTTTTATTTTCCCATTCCCATTCTTATACATGAGAAAACCAAATTTCTGAAAAGTTAAATATTTCTCCCAAGGCCACACAGCTAATAAGTGAAGGAATCTTTGAGCCAAGTTTTTCTGACTCCAAATAACATGGACACAATCACTTTGTTGTATTGGCTGCCTAAAGGTATTTGAATGAATGCAGTTTCCAGATTCCTTGTTACAACAGTGAAGGTCAATACTAGCTCACAGGACTCCCCCCACCCCCAATTTTAAAAATGTCTCTCCCTTAAGACACTTCCATATAACTGAACATTGTCAAAATCTAAGCATTTTTTTTTTTGCCCCCAAATACTTGGTCATCAGACAGAAATCATACCAATATTCAAATCAGTGAGGTTTATATTGTGAATAGCTTCCTCTGGTGTTGCACAATGTGTATCTGGCACAACTGTGCATAGCAGCCTTGGTAACATATGTAAGCTTCTAATATTAACCTGCAGCATTCAGCCAATATGTTTGATCATTTCCCAAAGGGTCAGAGTGAATATATTTCAACAAAAGGGTGGGATTCATTTTCAACACAGTTACTCTTCCTTAAAAAAAAAAAGGAGAAGAGTTTTCAAATCCCTCCTAGGACCAAAATACATGAACATGGAGCCAGCAGCAGAGAAAATTCAGAGATATACACTATGTAAAGAAAGATTCTTTTTGTACTAATACATAACTAGAGGCAGAGATTTTGCAGCACATATTGGAGAGCTTATCCCCCTAAAGATTGATTCCTAAAGATATAAAACTCCAAGTAAATTTTCACAAATTGTAGATGTAGAAATCTAGAATTTTAATAAAAGATTAAGAATACTCATTAGGAAAGGGACATCTCAGATCTCATTGTATAGAAACACAAGATTAACGAAACGGAAACAAAGCAAAGTGAGAAATCTGAATGGGCCAAAACCAAAAACAACAACCACAAAAAAATAGGGGCCCCTGGGTGGCTCAGATAGTTAAGTGCCTTCGGGTCAAGTCATGACCTCAGGGTCCTGGGATGGAGCCAGGAGTCTGGCTCCCTGGTTCCTGCTTAGCAGGGGGTCTGCTTCTCCCTCTCCCTTTGCCACTCTCCTACTCATGATCCGTCTCCCTCTCACATAAATAAATAAAATCTTCAAAATAAAATTTTTTTTTTTAAAGATTTTATTTATTTCACAGAGGGAGAGAGATCACAAGGAGGCAGAGAGGCAGGCAGAGAGGGGGGGGGGAAGCAGGCTCCCCGCTGAGCAGGGAGCCCGATGCGGGCCTCGATCCCAGGACACTGAGATCATGACCTGAGCCGAAAGCAGAGGCTTTAACCCACTGAGCCACCCAGGCGCCCAAAATAAATAAAATCTTCTAAACAAACAAACTGGAAAAAGATATGCCTTAGCTAAAGGCTTTTCATGAGAGTTGGTGAAGTATAACTGAATGTTAACATCAACTCCACCAAATCTTTTGTTTTAATGCACAGATAACCTGTCAGATAAATACACACAGCTTTCATTCCCTGTCAAGGGTCTATGCACTTTAATCTTTTTCCTTTGTTCACAAAATACAGAGTTACATAACTCTGAGTTATTACAGGAGAGAAATGGGAGCTGGATGAACTCCACCTGACTACTACAGCTGCCTTGATTCTGGAACCAAAAATGGTCAGCTAAGACAAGCATGTATCCCATGACTAATTCTCCTTTAGAACAGAAAGTACTCTACTTTGAATGGGCTACATGTTGCACATAATTCAAAAACACATCAATTTTCCCGTTCTTAATTAGAAGAACTCCTCTTAGAGCCGAGGGTGGTTAACAACTGAAGAGCACCTAGCAACTTCCAACTAACATGCCCATGAAGACACATGGAAAGAAACGCCTACAGCATCAAAACAGTAGGACTATGAAACCAGAGTGGAAACCACTATCAATGCCTCATCTATGTAATCCATCTCCAAATATGGAAAGTCCTTGTTCAGACCCTATTATTTTTATTCTGGTTAACAATGGTGAATAGACTGTATTGGACTACGGTTCCCTAGGTCTTTATTCTTTAAAAGACTTCTTTGATGACAATGAATTATATGTTCTTAGAAAATATAGAAAACAGAACATCAAGAAGGAAACTAAACTTTCTCCATATTCTACCACCAGGAAACATAATGCATATCTTGTTTAGTCCAATAGTTCATAACACATTTTAATTGAATTTTATTTGATTCTACTAGAATTAAAATCATACTGGAAAGACTTTAATGTTCTATCATGAAAACCTCCAATAACCACTTTACTTTTCAATATGTTGTTTACTGCCCCCACCCTAGTGCTTTACACAGTGCTTTAAAATTTTAAGTACCATATAGAATGTGTTATTGGTATTCCTCCCTTATCCTAGATCCTCATTGACCACATACTAGATACTCTCTGGGTGTTTTATACTTTGAATTTTTGTAGAAATAGGACTTTAGAGTATATAAAGGTCCATGTGTGTAACCAGGTTTGTTATAAATGCTTGGATATGTTTGTACATATGGTGCAAGGGAGAGAGGTTAGTGGAATCTGATAACCAAATTCTAGAAGACTTATTCCAGGAAAACAGGTATTTCAACTTCTCTGGGAAATGTAAAATTTCTGGAGGATAGTTTAGTCACAAGCAGAAGAGTTAAAAAAAAAAAACCACTTTGCAGCATGTGATACAGGCAGATGTTAAAATTCAATATAAAACAATTACAGTAAGTCTGTCTCTCAGCCTAAACTCCCAGGTCCCATGCCACTCTTCCCAATATTTAACTTAACTAGCTTTTACATACAGACCTATAAAAATTCTATGTACATGATACAAGCTCTTATACAAATGAGACTGTAACATAGTACTCTTCAGCACCTTGATTATTTTCATTCAAAAAATGAGCACTGTTTCCTGATAAACCCTTCTGCACCCAGTTCCCACACAGGGAGGGAGGAGGTTTCCACACATCACCAAGCAATTCTCTAACACCAGCAGTGTCTTATGTTTCAACTCAGTTCTGACACAATCTACTGAAGATACCATCAGATCCCACAGATTAAGGACTCCGTCCCACAAGACTGCTGCCCTTCCCCACACTTCAGATGCCAGTCACATGTCCGGGTGATCACCTGCACTGCCGACCAACCAGCTAAGGTTCTAACAACTCTCTCCTTGCATTCGATTAGATTTGCTGGAGTAGCTCGTGGAACTCAAAGAAATGTTTTACTTACTGAACTAGTGCTTTATAATAAAAGGATATTTCTCAGGAGCAGCGAGATAGGAGAGAAGCAGAGGCCAAGGTACGGTGAAGAGGAGCAGAACCTAATGCTTTCAATCTCCAAGTGTGCACCATCCCTGAAGCTCTCTGAAACCAGTTAATCAGGGTTTTTCATGCAGCTTCATTACTTAGGCATGATTGATTTAATCACTGGCCACTGGTCCAAGATCCAGCCCCTTTCTTTTCCCTGGAAATTAGGGGGTGGGAGTGGAAGTTCCAACCCTCTAATCACATAGTTGGCCCCATTAGCAAGCAGCTCCCATCCTCAGGTTCTTAACAAAAGTCACCTCACTAAAGTAACTCCAGTTGTGGTAAAATGGATTTGCTATGAATAACAAGACACCCATTTTACCTTTATGGTTTGAAAGGATTTCTGAGATTGAGGACAAGAGACCAAATAATATAACAAAAGTTGATCCCATTGCTCTCATGGCTCAGGGAATTCCAAATATATTGGGGCCTGTGAGCCAGGAACCATGAACAAAGACCAAATATCTCTGAGAAACATATTTTAATCATCTGAATGACCAAATACGTATTTTTAATAAATCACAAGATCACACATAACAACAAATACATCCACTTCATTATGAAAATTTCTGCCTGGCATTCCATTGCATGGGTATATCAAATTAAACAACAATGAAACCATTCTCCTATTCTTCTTACACAAACAGTTCTAAAATGGACACTCATTCTTACACAGGTCTTTGCTTCAGGTGTGGGTATAGCTATAGGATAAGTTTATATAAACGGAATTATCAAATGACATGTGAATTTTAATCTTCACACATGTCAAATAGCTATTAAATATCACTACAAATTAATATTGTCACAAACTATTTACGAAAGCACTCATGTTAATCCTACATGAGATTTAACTTTTTTTTTTTAGCTTTGTCCATCCCATTGGTCTAAAAGCAGTTTTAATTATTTTAATATGTTTACTACTAATTGGTGGTAATTTAAGGAACTATTTATGTTAGTTTATCCTGCTGCCAAAACAGATAAATGCAAACTTTGTGGCATAAAACAACACCCACCTATTACCTCACAGTTCTGTAGGTTGGAAGTCCTACAGTCCTACTCAGAAGTCACCTGAGTCCTCTGCTGAAGTGCTCACAAGGATGAAATCAAAAGATTGTCAGGAAAGCTTACCTTCCTGGAGGCTCTGGAGAAGAATCCACTTCCAAGCTCATTCCGGTTGTTGGCTAAATTCAGTTCCTTATACAGTGGCAGAAATGAAGTTCCCATTCCCCTCTGGCCATCAGCCGGGGCTTAGGCTTTGTTTCTAGAAGCTGCCCATGTTTCTTCTTACAGTTTTCTATGTTGTTCTCTGAAGCAACAGTAGGCCAAGTCCGTCCCGCTGTTTGAATCTCTCTGGCTTCATCTGGAGATGTTTTGCTGCTTTTAAAGGGTCCTGTAATTAGATTGCGCACAGCTGAATCTTTCAGAACACCTTCTGAATCTTAAGACTCATGACCTTAACAGATTCTTTTTTTTCCGTGTAACGTAATATACTCACACATATGGGGATAAGGGCACGACTATGTGAGAGGCATTCTGCCTATTTTATATATGTGTGTGTGTGTGGATACATACATACATACATATATTTATTTATTTATTTATTTATTTATTTATTTATTTATTTTCTGTAAGTTCTCTATACCCACAACAGGGAAAAATTTATGTCCACCTATTATTTTAACCTCATATTTCTCCTTTGAAATGCTGGATGACAGGAAAAAGATGGTATTTTATAGATCTTTTTAGTTCTTCAATGGGAAATAATTACAACCATGAATTACACACTAAGAATCTTTCTTGTGTAAAATCAACATAAATATGTTCACAGATGTGTACCTGAAAAAATACCCTAAAAATAAAAATATTAAAACATAGGGCGCCTGGGTGGCTCAGTGGGTTAAAGCCTCTGCCTTCAGCTCAGGTCATGATCTCAGGGTCCTGGGATGGAGCCCTGCATCGGGCTCCTTACTCAGCAGGGAGCCTGCTTCCTCCTCTCTGCCTACCTCTCTGCCTACTTGTGATCTCTCTCCCTCTTTGTGTCAAATAAATAAATAAATAAATTCTTTTAAAAAAATATCAAAACATATCCCAAGAACTAACCTATGAGAAAAAAAATTATGAATTGAGAAATGGAAAATTTGTAGCAGTTAAATAATACAAAATATGTATGTGTGATTTCCTATTATTTTTAGGTATGTATAATCTCAGTGTTAATAAATGTGTTATTATTTCCTTAATATCTTAAGGAAATAATTCAGAGATGGGATCTTGGCAGCATAAAGTGTTAGGACATCATTCTAAAATATAATGGAAGACATTGTGATAGGGAGCATAATTTCTCCCCACCCCCCAAAGATGTCTATGTCCTCATCACCAGAATCTGTAAATATGCTAGGTTACATGGCACAGGGGAATTAAGGTTGCAGATGAAACTCAGGTTGCTAATCAACAGACCTTAAAATAGGAAGATTATTTGGGATTATACCCAGGTGGCTTCAATGTTTACAAAGAGCTCTTAAAAAGGGAAGGGGAGGCAGAAACATAGATCAGAGTGATGTGTTATGAGAAGGATTAAATCTGCTATTGCAGGGCGCCTGGGTGGCTCAGTGGGTTAAGCCTCTGCTTTCGGCTCAGGTCATGATCTCAGGGTCCTGGGATCGAGGCCCACATCGGGCTCGGCGGGGAGCCTACTTCCCTCTCTCTCTCTCTCTCTGCCTGCCTCTCTGCCTCCTTGTGATCTCTCCCTCTGTGAAATAAATAAATAAAATCTTTAAAAAAAATAAATCTGCTATTGCAGATTTAAGATCGATTTCAAGATGAGTACAGCCATGAAGCAATGAATGCAGGCAGCCTCTAGAAGGAAAAGCAAGGAAAACCATTTCTGTTGAAGCCTGTGCAGAGAAGTCCAGCCAACAGCTTCATTTTATCCCAGTAACATCAGTGTCAGACTCTGACTCTCAGTTCTCACTCTTAGAACTATAACACAATAAAGTTGGGTTATTTTAAGCCATAAAATTGTGGCATTACAGCAGCAATAGAATACTAATATAGGCATCAGTTAAAGTATATTTAAGAAGATTTTTAATGAGGTGGAAAATAATTATTTTATAAAGTTAAGCTAAACTTGCAGAAAGCAAGATTATGGAATTATACAGTTTTAAAAAATGACTTCAGTAACAATCGGCTGCTGTTTGAAAATACTAATATTTCATACCACTTAAGAGCATGGTATTTACAATTAAGCTTTTATTTAAATGCTATATTATATTTTTTTAGCTCTGTGTGGCCATTGGAAAAATAAAAACATGCTAATCCTTGACTCAACCATTTATAAACTAGGGACAATGGTATCTACTCCATATGATTTTCATAGGTTTCCAGTACGTGACACATTATATACACTTGGCAAATATTAGCTGGTGGCAAAACCACTATTCTTACCCTTCATATCACCCATTTCTTAAGACCAAGCAAACAATTAAACATCTTCCCCATGACAGTGTTCAACTAATTTTCAGAATACATGTAAGTGAATTTTAGTAACTTAAACGAATATCTAATAGGCATGATGCCACGTAAAAAAAAAACAAAAACAAAAACAAAAAACCAGCCGATGTAGGGTAGGTATTGGATAGGTATCACCATCATGCAGGGGGTAGAGTGTTCTGGCTCCTCCCAATCTGTTAAGTTATTCAATTCATCACTTTTTTTTTCTTTTGTCAACTTCTACCCTCTGCTTCTGTAACAATATTATTTCACGTTTCTTCCAATGTCTTTAATGGCAAAGCAAAAGAGCCGTGTATTTGGGAAGTGGGTTTGAAGTAGCCCAGGAAGAATCACCTGGAAGCTAATAACTGCCCTTACACATTGCAATGTCACACAACCAAAAACACAGACTAAGGGAGTTGGATAGAAGAGTCTACAACATCTGGTCTAACTTTCCTATCTTATGTATAAAGATAACGAGTCCCAGTAGAATAACCTGCTGAAGAATACAATGCTTCAGACACTAAGAATAAATCCTAGATGTTCCTTCTCCTAGTAACACACACTTTACGTTTCAATGTTTATCATTTTATAACAAAACCCCTTCCCTGTGTTTGTCCTTTCACTGTTGCACTTTTCCTTGAAAGGAAAAACTGCTCAGTATTCTCCTTAGAGTAGAGCTGTTTGCTGTTATTTTGCCTGTGAGGAAGAATTCCGACCCATGGGGCAGCAAGAGACACATTGCTGCTGTCAACAGAAAGGGCATGGGGGCAGCAGGTGGAAAGACTCAGCAATATGTAAAAATCCTTTACAGCAAAGTTCACCCAGGTGTTTCTTTCAGATTCTAACCTACTCCCTCCCACATCTCTTTAAGAACAGGTGTGACCCATGGAACATCAGAATCAGCAGGGGTAAGTGAAAGGTTATACAGAGTTGAAAAGCAGCAGAAAATGTGAAAAATAAGCAAATTTAATAAATAGCATCTGTTTTCAATATGGGTTTCTCATATTTAAATTTAACATTCTATCTTTAGTTCTAAAAAGAAAAAATGACTGACTAATCTTGATCCAGAAATTAGTGACATAAAGCAGCACAGATTATGAAAGATAATAATTCCAAAGGTCAAAGACATTATTATAAATGAGTTATTTTAAAATTTATACATGTTATTTCATAAAATCATAAAGTCATGGGGATGAAATATATCAGTCTGTCACTTAGGCCAGTCTCATTTATTCTAATTATCTCGTTCTCAATTTGGGGGGGTTTTCTCATTAGGAATTATCGTTAGAAGTTCATAAGCTATTCTTGACAGTGAATAATGAGCAAATTGTCAGATTTAGCCCATGCTGACATTTCTGTTCTCTATTTGATGGTTGTTGACCTCATTAGGTGCACTTATAAAACAAGGCTTAAAATCTAAAAAAGGTTAGAGACTTGAAAGTAAACTACTGTATAACCTGTCATTATCCCAGCCTTAAGAAAGTGGATTTTGATGTATTAACATTCCCTAAGATGTTCAGAGAGAAAATTAAAAAATAATTAGTGAACAGAAAGTGTTTATACAAACAGACTTTAATTTTAATTTTCCTTACCAAAGCACTGCCAGTTTATTAACTTTAAATAGGTCACATGCAGTGCAGGTAGAACAAATATAGCATATATGGTGTTCAAAATATAACCAAGGCATGAGAAACTATTTCTTCTAAAGGAGAGTATTATCGCACATCTCTGAAGTCTTTAACTCATTAGCTGGTTTCTAAGTGCACTCAAGTGCTTTCAGTACTATTTTCCCCCATTTTTAATAAATTAGGAAGACATTTTCTTTGGTATTAAAATCAGCTAACTAGAGTTTTGTATTTAGAAAACAAGTCTATAATTTTAAAGAGAGATTTTTCTCTGACATGCCCAAATCAATGACTTTCACATATCAAAGCCAGCCTTCCTTTTGGTTGTTTTGAATACATTTAAAGTAAATGAATATCAAGGTATTGTTTATGAGTTTATTTTCTAGAAAAGCAGCCTACTGGCTATGTTACCTCAGGGTATTCTATATTGGTTAGGTCTGAAGACTTCCTTACCTTTTGCGTATTTGCTAATTGTGTTTACGTATCAATACGTACCACTGGAGAGAATAGACAAAATCAAAGTTAAACACTGAAGAAGTTAAAACTAAAGCAGAATTGATAGGGCAGGAGGATTGTAAAGAAGAAATACTAATCATGGAAACTTAGCAGATACTCTCGTATAGTGGAAATATATGTCATATGTAAAGCTTCTGACATTTCCCTTCTCTACAGAATGAGGAAAGGGGTGGAAAGTATACGTTACACAGATACATGCAAGTACACATCAGATGTATACCAGAGAAAGGCTGTGTCCACAACGTAAGTGATACTGAATACATTCGGGTTTCCATTATTTGCAACAAATAAGCCAAATACTAAGATAGACTGATTAATGTTCTTTTACTCTTCAGTGAGCATCAGGTTATCAAATAGACAGTCTGGGTGTTTTATGTTTAAGTATCATGGTGTGAACATGAACAACAGAATTGTTACGGGTTAAATTGTGCTTCCTAAAAATTCACATGGTAAAGTTCCAACCCCCAGTACCTCAGAATGTGGACATGGTTGAAAATTGGGTTGTTGTATATGTAGTAAGTTGAGGTTATCTGGAGCAGGATGAGCCCCTTGTCCACTGTGACTGGTGTCCTTATAAAAATAGGAAATGTGAAGCGACAGACATATACGAAAGGAGGACACCATGTGAACATTAAGGCAGAGATTGGGGGGTGAAGCATCTATAAGGCAAGTAATTCCAAATATCCTTACTTCACTCAGAAGGAATCAGCTGTGACAGCTCCCTGATTTTGAACGTAGAGCTTCTGGAACTGTGAGACAATAAATTTGGTTGTATAAGCTACCTACTTTGTGGGACCTTTTTTTATGGCAGCCCTAGCAAACTATTACCAGTTGTATCTGCATCACTGTTCCCTTATGTTAGCACAGAGGTCTGAAAAGGTGGCATATTTGTACATATACATGAAGAGAATGGAGACAACTCTCAGATTACCTTGCACTTAGTGATAATGTCTAGATGTATACATTGCATCTCGTTGAATAAAAAGAAGCAAGAGAAAGAAATTCATAGAAGCACATTAAAAGACAATATTCTTCCCTAATTAAACACTTAGAACACTCTAACAATAGAACACATTAATTGGTGGGAGGCACAGAGCTCATGCCCAGTTATATATTCATTATTTAACTACCATTTCATTAAATGTATATAATTAAACACTGAGTTATGATAGCAGTTCAGTGGAAAGCGGCAGCCATTAGCCAAGTTTCTGTGAAAGCAATGAAATGTGTCAAAATAATTCAGGTGGTGTTACAGTCAGTCTATTACCTACATTCTCCATCAAATAAGCGTGATGTTTTTGCATGTAACTTTCATTCTTCCAGATAAAAATACATGACCCTCTTCTCTACTACATATAAATCATTTTGAGTTTTAGGTCATTTGGAAGTAGGGAAATCAATTAACTTAGGTCAGCAGCACAGAAGCAGTGGCAGTAGAGAAAAAAGGGAGGAGAGAAAACAGAACAGTTCACACTTACATGAAAATGCTGAATATAGATAAAGGTTTTCCAGGATGAAATCTATGAGAAACAAACAGCCAAAACCAAACACTGCAATGTAAGAATAACAATCATGAATAGCCAACAACATTCACTCATTTGTTCAACAAATATTTGTTGAGTATTTACTATGTGCCTGGCATTAAACTAGTCACTGGAGTATAAGAATACAAAACAGAAATTGTCATTATCTTCATGTTGGAAAAAACAAATTAGCACTGAAATGCATATGATGATTTCAGGTTTTTATAAGCACTTTATTTATTTTTAAGATTTTATTTATGGAAAAAACAAATTAGCACTGAAATGCATATGATGATTTCAGGTTTTTATAAGCACTTTATTTTTTTTTAAGATTTTATTTATTTTTTATTTATTTGACACAGAGAGAGAGAGAGATCACAAGTAGGCAGAGAGGTAGGCAGAGAGAGAGGAGGAAGCAGGCTCCTTGCCGAGCAGGGAGCCCGATGTGGGCCTCGATCCTAAGACCCTGAGATCATGACCTGAGCCGAAGGCAGAGGCTTTAACCCACTGAGCCACCCAGGTGCCCTTTATAAGCACTTTAAAGAAAATCAAAGTGTAGTAGCTGTTTTAGATGGTGTCATAAGGTAGGTCCCTTCCAAGAGATTGTAAGCTGACGTGTAAGAAAAGTTAATAAGTGACCCAAAGACAAAGGAGCAGCTTTTGTGATGGAGAAAAGAAAGAAAAATAACAGAACGTTGTGCTCTACTAGAGAAGTCTGCATTTCCTATGAACCCCTGTACTGAAACTGAATGGCTTTTCCTGAATTAAGAGGATATTCATCTGAGTTAGGGAAAATGTAATATTCTTATATAATATATGAAATATAATTTTAAAGTGTTGGACAGTAGATCCCATATTTAATGATTTTCCTGTTTGCCCTGGAATGTCTGGTTTATTCTATTCCACAGGTTTATATGGATGCAGGTCTTAATTATAATTAATTAATTAAAATATGCCTGAGGTTTAACTTCATAGAGCTTGTGTAATTTGCCCTTAAAATTTCATACAGGCTATTAGTCTTCGAAGATTTACATCCTACAATTAAGCAGTGCTCACAATTTTCCATAAACTATTTACACTTCAGATAATTATTTCAATTTAGCATATGAGGAAACTGAGGCAGAGCAAGTTATGCAAATTATAAAGGGCACAGAGCTGGTAAGTAGCAGAGGCAAGATTTCAGCCCAGGAGGTGTGGCTTCACAGCCCATGGATGTAATACTATTCTGTGGTACATTATTTGTACTTTTTGTTTAGTTTATTTCATATTTAACCAAACACATAAAATTCCATAAATAATTTGTTTTTGTCTTACATACCATGTTATGTTGTAACTATATTTGTCATTATCAAGACCAACTTCATAAAAATGTGAGGAGCTGTTTTCTAGCCTGTTTACATTCTCATTTCCCAATCCTAATACAGTAATTCTTATACTGTACAAGTCCTTTCAGACAAGTATATTCTAAATACATCTTGAAGGCAAAGGAGACATAACTTGTCTCTGATCCTTTGAAGAAAATACTGAAGGAAAATATTCTAAGTCTAGAAATGGAAGATTTAGAAAGGAGGCTTTATTAGACACAGCTTGAGGTGAGGAAAATGGCTGTATCATCCTTGGGACATTTTCCTCATATTACTTCCTTGTATCGTAATTTTCTGATTTACTCTCCACGTCGAAATCCTGCCGTGACTCCCTAATCCTTTCCTTATGTCATTAGTTACCTAGAAAAGAAACTTATTGAGGAAGAGTGACTTCATGGACTCCTTAGGTATTTATAAACCTTCATATTGAGCAAGACATGGAGGCAGGTCCTGAGATGGAGACTATGCCTTAAAAATCTTAGGTGACTCTTGAAAAGCCAGCTACACAAAGGACTGTAACAGAAGATAGAAATGAAGTTCACATTATCTACACTATAATAAAAACAGCTTAACATCACTACTATAAACACAAACTTTCCTTGAAATATTTCTTCATTGAAAATTAAAATATCATATTTCACAGTAATTGTTTATGGTCTCCTCATTGAAGGTAGACGTTGCTATTTAAATATATCCAAAATAACTTCTGAACGGAACGTGTAGGAATACTGAAGCTCTACATCTGGCATGTGAGCACGCACACGCGCGCACACACACACACACACACACACACCTCATACACACTTAAATAAACATCTTATCTCCATGGAAACTTTTGTTTTTCACGATTTTTCTTTCTGAAACAATGAACATATGAAGTCTAAATACCCCAAGAGCTGTGGTTTAGTCTTATTTTTAGATTTTATTAACTGCTTTGTATGTTCTACATTTAATTTACATTTTATTGTTGTTCTCCCAATACCTATAAATAAAATTTATAAAATTTGAAGACCTATCTGCTTTTAGTTTACAGGAAAGAAAATAGAACCTTATTGAATTTTATGGTTGGTGTTAGGAAAAGTTAACAAGGTGAATTGATAGTGCCAGTGAGAAGCTAAGAATTTATTGCTGTTATTATAAGATTCTCTAAATTTAAATGTGTTTCATCATTGGTTGTGAGTTTATATGTGGGAAGGCAGATGTTAGCAGTATCTTAGTTCTTTTTACTCAGAACTGTATCACTTAAATTTAGTTTGTTCAATATAAGACAGTGAATAGCCAAATTTCCTTAGTATAAACAGGAGTATAAATTCAAAACTTTCAAACAAATTATAAACAATGAATGTCAAGATCCTGATTAAAATCGGGCCATATTTACTAGTAGCAAATAGAAATACTTAAAATATTAAAATGAATGTTTACGTCCACACACAATATAGTCAAAAGTGTTTCATCTTGTAAAATCCTAAAGCTCTTTCCTTTAAGCAATTTTTATTTCAATTTATTCTTTGATGTGCCAGCTTAAGTTCTAGAGAATTTCTCCCTTGAATGAATCGCTTTGCATTGGAGTATACTCTTTGAATAGATTGATGCTAGACTCATTCTATCAGCATTCTACATCTTGCAGAGAAAAGACAACCATTATTATACCACATTTAATTGCATTAATACTGAGAAGAAGAAAAAAGGTCACTCAAAGAAGTCATAGTTGAAATTTGCTTTTTATAGCTACTGCCTAAATAGCTTTTAAAAAAACCAGCTTCTTGGATGTATAGATTTGTAAACATGGATCCAGATGCTCTGGGTTCTAATTTTCTTTCTCCCACTAACTCATACAGCTATTAACATAAGCCATACAACTTCTCTAGCCTTAATGTTTTCATCTTTGAAATTAAAAAAAATATATAATTTACTACACATGGGTCCATGACAAGAGTAATATATTTCATAAACACTTTAACACATATGAGTAGATCATATTTTGGAATATTACCAAGGTAAAGAAAATAAAGGCATTATTTTTCCTGCAGATATGAGTCAGCAAATTTGGAAAAAATAAAAGCTCACTATAAATAAACAGTTCAAGAGGTGACTGGGTGGCTCAGTTGGTTGAGCGTCCAACTCTTAATTTTGGCTCAGGTCATGATCTCATGGGTTGTCAGATCGAGCCCGGCATCACATTCCGTGCTCAGCTGGGCCTCCGCTTGAAGATTCTCTCCCTCTGCCCTTTCCTCCATGGGCACGGACACTCTCCCTCTTTCTAAAGTAAATTAGTAATTCTTTAAAAAAACGTTTCAAGAAGTGTTTCTATAAAGTCTCTGTGTTGGAGACACATGTAGATATACTTGGTTCTCCTTTGGAAAATAAAACACTTGTATTATTGTGATAATTTCCTTATTGACTGTGGATCCCGACATACTCCTCTACACAGAATCTCTCCAGACCACACAGTACTATTGTGTTACTACAAGGATTACAGTTCCTCAGTTGCAGCACAATTAGCAATGTCCTAAAGAGGAAAAGCACCTAGGAAAACTTATATGTTGCTCAGGTAATGATAAAAGAATAAGAGAAAAGAGGAGAAAAGGAAAGCTAGATCTTCCATGGTCGTAAGACACACAATGAGGCACCCCATAAATGATTAAAGAAAATTAAACAAGGCTGGATTTTGGGTGTACAGGCAGGAGCAAGAATTTCAGGCTTCAGAGTCACACAGTTATTATCATTACCAGTATCATTACCATTATCATAATCAGTATTTATTTGCAGACTCTATGAATTAAATGGTTCTCTTTAGGGCGCCTGGGTGGCTCAGTGGGTTAAAGCCTCTGCCTTCGGCTCAGGTCATGATCTCAGGGTCCTGGGATCGAGGCCCGCATAGGGCTCCCTGCTCAGCGGGGAGCCTGCTTCCTCCTCTCTCTCTGCCTGCCTCTCTGCCTACTTGTGATCTGATCTCTCTCTCTGTGTCAGATAAATAAATAAAATCTTTAAAAAAAATGGTTCTCTTTACAGTAGGGGCTTTCATTGCCAAAGCAATGTAGGTGGTCAAAAATACTGGGGAAGGGCATAGTGAAGATAATCTAACATACCATGATTAATTGAAGAATAAAAATAACTGACATAAAAAAAAGAAGAGAGACCGTTTTTCTATATATTGCCACCCTTGAACTTTTTGTTTATAACTACTACTATTTACCTTCCAGAAATGTGCAAAGATAGAGACACTGGAAGAGAAACAACAGTCCTATTCCTGACTCTAATCTGCTTATCTGTTTACACAGGGAACCATGTTTGTACCACTTTGCCTTTTACAGTGGCCAGGCAGATAAAGGGCAGATGGCTATTACGTCACACCTAGTCATTTTATCAGTTAAGATACACCATGGTGAAAGTAAAACTAATGAAGTGACAGGAGTCAATCTTCTCCACTGTGGTGCTAGTGTGCAGCTAGTGACAGAATTCATTTTCTGGACTTCTAATCTCCTTTCTCTCTTTTTTTTTCCCCCTAAGTTTTTTGGCCCTCTTCATATTTTCCATAACCTAAAGCCATCATTAGTCACAAGATTTCACAATGAATACTCTTAATTTTAATCAATAAAATGAAGATTTCATAAATAAATTTTTTAAAATGATGAGTATTCGAGAAATCAGTAAATTTGCTCCTGGAGAACTACTTTTATACTGGTAACAGATGGACAAAAATTGTGAAGTGTAATCATGAAGCTATAGTAACTACTTTAGTGAATCTCTGCATTTTAGTGACTTAACAAAACAGAAGTTACTTCTCACTCGTATCAAAGTCCAATATGGCTATTTCTGGTCAGCAAGTAGGGTGATGTTGCTACAAAAGAATTCAGGGACCCACCTGAAGGAAGCACAAGGAATCAAAATCTAATTTTGGAACCAGATACTTGTGTGAGAAGTTTTTTGAATGAAACCTGGGGGTTGCGCACATCACTTTTGCTAAAATACCATTGGCTGGAACACCATAACACAACCTCTTCCAACTGCAAGGAATTCTGGGACATACAATCTAGCTCTGTGCTCAGGAGAGAGGAGATGGATTTTAGGAAGAACAACCAGCCATATCTTCCACAGTTGGTCCTTCTGGTCAATAAGAATTGATTTGTAGCTTTATTCAAACTCCCATACTATATCCCCCCTCCCCATCCCAAAGGAGAAAACCCAATGTCCATACCAGGTATTGCTTGTATCACAAAGTGCATTATCTAGGTTGGAACACATTACTCAGGTCCACATTTAGTACCTCATGGTCTGGGAATTTATAAATTGAAAGATGAATTATTTGTCCCTTACCAAACTCTCACAACATGCAATGGTAAACCAGGGACAAGATAACCTCAGTAAAAATATCCCATGGTAAAAACAGACAATACACAAGACACTGCTCTGTGGCAATGATGGCTGAGACTCCATCCTAGGAAAGGAGGGACTTTCTTGATTAGACTCAGGATCTCTGACATTCTCTCTTGGCATTGATTCCAATCTTTGGGAGTTTCTTCATTTCACAAATTCCTCCATGATTATATCTGAAGTGAGGAGTATGCAGTCCTTGGAAGAGGGGTGCTTCTATTGTTGCAAATATTTAAAGCCCTAGGGATTTTTTAGAACCGCAAAACATTTAGATGAGGTTTTTTTTCCTCAGCAATATTATTCTTAAAGGGGTTAGATTTCTGATCCATTTTCTACTAGTCAGTTACATGCTAGTAAACACACCAAAGTTCTTTTTTAGTTATACTTTTCATGTCTCCCCTTTTTTTCTTCGGGTTCTCATGCCTCTGAAACAATTCGCTTCAATGGAAAGTAAACCCCCCTGCTATAAATTTTGCCAGAAGATTGAACTCCTTTTAGCTAAGAAATTCTAATTTGTCATGCAAATCTTTTTTTTCCCCTAGTAATATGTCTTACTATTTAGGATCTAGAATCTTTTGCCTTTCCCAAATATGTGTGGCCCCAAATTTCTCACCACTATTTCTTTCCACTGCTGCTCTGAAATTAGTCCATCCTTGTCTTTTCTTCTTTTTTTTAACCATTTGCTAATACATCAAATAAAGGCTAACAAACATGAAGCCTCTCACTTTTTCCAAATGCTTCCCTAGATCTACAGACTTAAATACAGCATGGTTTGCTTTCTGAATTATTGTAGATAGTAGTCATTTTCTCAAATATTTTGTCACTATGTAAATTTTCAATGTTTTAACCTGTAGTGGTTGTTATCAACTGCAACATGACTGCTTAACCAATGGCAGTGCCTCATTTCTGTTTATGAATTAACTCGATTAAAGCTCTCTGACATGAATGCCAACAGTTTAGACACACAACAGACTGCAAGTCTATTTCATATATGTAACATTTTAATGACAGTGTACCTGGTTGTAGGTCGACTGATTTTTTCCATGCAAGGAGTAATTTTCTCCAGCTCTTTCTATTTTATGGCTCCAAATCCTCTAGTTTAGGGCCTCTTCTTTCAAACTATCCAGGCAGCAAAAGGAGAAAAGAAGCATGGAGAAGACATAAATAATTTAAAAACTTCAGGCATGAGTAACACTGACCACTTCTAGTCAAATTTCTTTGCCAAGGACTTGTAATAAAACCACATGGAGGAAAAAGGGGCAGATGGACTAGACGGGCTAGTCCCTGGCTATAACTGCTATAGAAAAAGGATATCAAGAAAAACCCTCCTCTATTTGTGATGGGCTGAATTTTGTCTCCTCCCTCTGAATTTGTATATTAACTCTTACCCCCAGTACTTCATAATGTGACTGTATTTGGAGATAGGGTCTTTAACGAGATAGTTAAGGTAAAATGAGGTCATCAGGGCACTCCTTAATCCAATACTACTAGTGTCTTTGTGAGAAGAGGAAATTTGGACATAGAGGGACACAGGCAAACATAGAAGACTACATGAAAACACATGGAGCAGATAGCTGTGCACACCACACCGAGGAGCAAGGTCTGGAACAGACCCTCAGAGTCCTCAGAGAAAACCAACTCTGCTGACACCTTGATCTCAGACTTCTAGCCTGCAGCACTGTGAGGAAATACATTTCTGTTGTTTGTTACCCAGTCTATAGAATTTTGCTATGGCAACTCTAGGAAACTAATACACAATTATATATAGTTCTATACACAATTATATAATAACATCTATAGTCATATATGTATATTTTGCAATTATATGTATATATATACATATATAATACATTATTGCAAAATATACATATTGTATATAATTATATTGTGTATATTTTACAATTATATATGTATATTTTGATTATATGCAATAGTCAAATTAAGTATTTAATTACTTAAATAGTTAAATTACAAATTATATGCAATAATCAAAATAAGAATTTGTATCAATTACAATGAGAGCAGGTTGTGTTTCTATTCTAAAGGAAAAAAGGAAATGATTGTTATTAGATAAGGTTTTAAAAATATGTATTTTTCAAATATATATACAGCAATGTACTAAAACACAAATTTTCTTTATATAAACATACACATGTATTATGCATAAAGTCTAACAACAGAATAGTCTCTTCTTTTACCCTTTGGCATCTATTTTCATATTTTACTCATATTTGAAAAAAATATGCTTTTACGTGGCATGAGTCAATCACCTGTCATATAAAAAATGACTGTCCACCTGCTATCTCCTGGTTTGCCCATCAATTTAGTAAGAGTCCTGATATAGGTTCCAGAGTAAAGGGGTCAACGCAGCATACCTAAATATGGAATATGTTGCCTACCAAGTGTTGTACTTCTTTCCTGGTGATAAGAAGTACAAGGTAAAACATCTTGGCTTCTATTTAGAAGAACATTCTCTACTATTAAAACCTCAGAAAATCCACTGTACGGAGAGGTTCCTAAATATTTATCATGATGTCTCTCCTGCACTTCAGCTCTAGCCCATGCATTTTCCTCAGGCTTCGAGGGCACCCAATACCTCTAGCTCACCAGATCCAGGGTCAGCATGTCATCTGTAGAGCAGGCTGGTGTGATTCAATACGGGATGGCTAAATCATCAAGACCTCTGAAGCTATATAAGACAAAGCAGCAGAACTGAAGCAGTTCTGGGAACGAGAATTAAGCTGGACTTCTGTCCTTGTACTGTTCATGATATCCTTTCTGACTAGCGTGGAAATAATACATTTGTCAGATCCCAACAGCTGCCAGGTACCAATGACTTGGTAATTTATCAGCAAAAATGTCACCTCTCTGGCCTCAACTGTGATTACAGTTAGTACCTGACTGCAGGGTCCAATCACCAGACATATTATATGAAAAGCTATATGGTAAGAAAACCATTTTTGTATTTCTTAAGATTTTTTTTAAAGATTTTATTTATTTATTTGAGAGAGAGACAGAGATAGTGAGAGAGAGAACAAGTGGGGAGGAGAGGGAGAAACAGGCCCCAGCTGAGCAGGGAGCCCGATGGAGGGCTCCATCCCACGTCTCTGGGATCATGACCTGAGCCAAAGGCAGATGCTTACCCGACTCAGCCACCCAGGCACCCCATTAAGGTTTTGAAGATACTGCAAATCTCGAAAATTTCCAAGATACTGATGGACAATCCCACAGATTTCCATTTGGTTCTTTCAGCAATAATAGCACTCACTTCGTGGGTCAGGAAGCCAAGGTATAGATTTTGCCATTTAACAAGTATATCTAATTTAACTTTTCCTTCAAGAACTGAAGAGGTAACATCAGGAAAGGTTGTGGACTTCCTGGGCTTTCTATGAGATAAACTTGGACCCAAACTTGATAACCTGATATGTTAACTGTACAAGGAGTAGGGACCATTTAGAACAAACATATAACAATTTTATTATTATTATTATTATTATTATTATTATTATTTATTTATTTTAGTGTATCTGTTTCCTAGTACATAATCACCCTGTTAAATGGGCACAGTTCTCTTTAGGGAAGACTGCATAAATCATGGAAGAGTTGTAAGGTTCTTTCTTAAGAACAGTGGTTCTCAAACTATAGTGTGAATCAGTATCACCTGGAGGGCTTTTTAAAAGATGTATTTCTAAGCCCTAAACCTGAATTTCTAATCTGGTAGGTCTGTGATATGCCCACACGCATTTGCTTTTATAACGAGTTTCCAGGTGATACTGATGTTTCTGAACAAGGGACCATATTTTGATAACTACTTCTCAAGAAATTCAAACTTGCCTTTGGTTAGTGGGTTTCTGAATATATGAATTTCCTTAAATCTGAAACTGAGGGAAAGCTCCTGGCTTTTGAAAATTTCAAGAAAAGAATAACTTAGAGGTGTTTTCTATTCATCAGGATTTTAGTTTTCCCATCGGATAGCTAAATTGTGCACTGTCCATCCACTTGATTCCTGCAGAGCCAGTTTTCAGTTAACCACATCAATAATCCCTGTAATTCACAATATACTGCTTACTACTTTGAGGATGGTGTATTACCTTGACACATCTATGGAAGACAGCCTTTATTTGATTTTGAGTAAATTGCCCCAGTGTGTCCATACAGTGGCACTAAATAAAAGAATACGCCTCTATAACAAGTGTCTTTAGTTATATCTAATGTGCGCCCCTTCACAATTTTAATAAACCAAAGAAAGCTCTCTTGCTTTTTTTCTTCATTTGTTCTTACTACAGAGGTATCAACTTAGCTTTTAAATTCCCTGAAAAGCTTGGGGATTTAAATGTAGCAGTATATCGATGTTAAAACACACAATATGTTTAAAGAGCTTTCAAAATATATTTAGGCTCTCCATAGTATGATTATATTATTAAGTTTGTGTTATTAGAAAATATGCTAAGTTTTTCAAGTTGAAAATTTCATTTAAAAATTATTTTCATTTAAAAATTATAAATTTCATTATTAATTTTACAACATAAAAGTTAAAAATTATGATTAAAAACCAATATTTCCTGGACTTAGAATGGTTACTATAAAATTGTAACTCAAGCTTAAAATATATATATATATATATTATAATAATAAAAATATATTTCAGAAAATAAACAAGATGGATATATATTTCTTGGTCAAAAAACTGATTTGCACTGAAGGCATGATATTTGCTTCTCAATAAATAATTCCATGTAAAATACATTTGAAATTTCTGAAGAGCCATTTTACATCTGGAGTATAAGCATTTTCAGAATTTTGAAGAAGGAACAACAGCTTACCATGTTTTTATAAAGGTGTTCGCAAAATAATTCTACAGAGAGGTTTATGTAAATACTCATTGTTAGCAAATCAGATTTCTAATATTATCTTTGAGGTTCAAAGTTGTGTAAGTTAATAGTGAATTGCCAAACAGCCTTAAAAAGAAACCTAAAAACTGTAGTAAGAAAGACTGTCTTTCTGTATCTACCTTCCAGATAAACCTTCAAACACTAAAAAGGCACAACACCCTGGGGGCTGTTTGACAGATAAGCAGAAGAGCTGCCAAGTGTGTGTGTGGGGGGGATATCACTTCAAAATATGCTCTTGAAAAACAAAACCTTTAAAGGTATATGTCACTTTTCTTAGAAGAGCCCAATCTTAGGAATATTTCACACAATGAAAAGTAAAGATAAAACTAAAGATAACCAAATATAAATCTAATGAAACCCATTTTGGTAAAGAAATGCAATGGGGCACATCAGACTTCCTAAATTTGCTTCTTTGCAATCACTTCTTTATCTGATGGCACTAAACCTAGGTAACCCAATGTTTCCAAAAATCTAGCTACTCATTACATGCTGCACTTTAAACCACATAACCCATAATAGCCTGAAGCTCAAGGTGTTAAAACTCAACTTTCCAATTACCTCCATTTCTTCCAAAACTTAAATCAGTTTTTGGAGACAATTAGAGTGTCTAGAACTAACATATATATTTCTTTCCTTATTCTGGCAGTTTATATAATCACTTGTTTCTTCCTATCATTGCTTCAATTTGGATGGCAGTATTGATCTGGGTTTCATTCAGTAGATTGAGGATTTATGAAACCCTATGTTATAGATTCTACTTTCACCTCCAAGCACCATTTCCTCTTGTTATTACCAACACCAGCAGTCTTTTAGGGTACTAGCCCACTCTATTCTTGTTCTTCTACTGGAGGCCTTGAAAAATAATACACACATTATCTGACCACTTAGCTATAAAGAACCATATGGGCCAGTTTTGGACTCTTATCTGGAATTTTTTTTTTTCCATTTGGAAATGAAGTATTTGGGTCTGACATCTGCCTTGCTGCCTGCCATCACATCTCCAGGTGCAGAGAGGAAGCCTACCTGAAATAATGAAGACACCACGCAGAGAAATTGAGTCTAGAGAAATGCAGCGTGGTGTCTGAATCCAAGATTCCAGTCAGCCCTGAGACCCAAGAGCATGTGCCCTTTCTGAGGTTCTACCTAAGTCAGAGTTGCATTCCACTTGTAACCAAGAAGACAACCAGAAAGGCTCAAAGTGTTGATGTTTTAATTGAGCACTACATTAGTTTTCTACTTCTGCTGTTACAAAGTAATACAAATTTAGTAGCTTAAAACAACATAAACCAAGGACCTCATAGTTCTGGAGGTCAGAAGTTAGTAATTTGGTCTCACCTGGCTAAAAACAAGATGTTGGCAATGTGGCGTTTCTTTTTGGAGGCTCTATAAAGTAAGAGATTTGTTTTGTTGTTGTTTGTTTGTTGTTATTTTTGCCTTTTACAACTTCTAGAATTCTTTGGCTTGTTGCCCTGTTTTTAATCTTCAAAACAAGCAATGGCTGATCAAGTCTTTCTTACATTGCAACACTTTGACTCTTCTGCCTTCCTTTTCCACATTAAGAACACTTTCGATTGCACTGGCACAACCCAGACAATCCAGGACAATCTCCTATCTCAAGGCCACCTGATTATCAACTTTAATTTCATCTGCTGCCATAATTACCCTTTGCATGTAATATAAGATATTTACAGGTTCGGGTGCCTGGGTGGCTCAGCGGGTTAAAGCCTCTGCCTTCGGCTCAGGTCATGATCTTAGGGTCCTGGGATCCAGGCCTGCAACGGGATCCCTGCTCAGCAGGGAGCCTGCTTCCTCCTCTCTCTCTGCCTGCCTCTCTGCCTACTTGTGATCTCTCTCTCTGTCAGATAAATAAATAAAACCTTAAAAAAAAAAAAGATATTTACAGGTTCCGGGAATTAGGACATGAATATCTTTCAGAGATCATTGCTTTACTTATTGAAAGTATCAAACTTTAAAACAATAAAAAGAAATTGAAAAAAGATTTATAGAAAAATGTATTATTCTCCTTACTATAAATATTGTAAGAGAAATCAGAAACAAATGTAATGCAGTCTTTTTTTAGGATTGATTTGTTTTGAGAGAGTGAGGGTGTGGCGGAAGGGCAAAGGAAAACAGAGTTGTTTTTTTTTTTAAGATTTTATTTACTTATGTGAAAAAGAGAGAGAGAGCATGAAAAGGAGCAGAAGCAGAGAGAAAGGGAGAAGCAGACTCCCCAATGAGCAGGGAGCCTGATGTGGGGCTGATCCCAGAACCCTGGCATCATGTCCTGAAATATAGGCAGCTGCTTAACTGACTAAGCCACCTAGGTGCCCCGGAAGAGTCTTAAGCAGATTCAGTGCTCACTGTAGATCTCACGACCTTAATTGAGATCATGACCTGATCTGAAACTGAGAATAGGCCAATTAACCAACTGTGTCACCCAGGTGCCCAAATATAATGCATTCTTATGAAAAATTGTTGTGCTGATTCACATTAGCCACTACTTTTATAAAATAAGGGTTTAGTTACTTTTTTTTTCTATATTCCTATACAATCTTGCTAGTGATATTTGTTTTCTTCTACATACTATGGAAAATGTGTAGTATAAAATGCTGATTAAAAATGTCAGGCATGGAAGAAATGCTAGAGATGTTTTATTACTGCCATTCATTCAATGCTTGATTGCCTTCTAAGACATCCATCCCAAGAATCCTATATTTGAATAATTCCAGTGATGGAGAACTCATTATTAGCGAGTTTCATGAACATCCAAACCTGTGGGCATTGAAGAATGCCTTCATGACTCTGCTTCTGTGGCTGTTCACGGTTTGCAATCTTTGCTGATGGGAAAAGGAATTTCTGCATTTTATGCTTGCATCTAATTTCCCACAGACACAGCAGACTGCATCCCCTGGGAGCCAGTGAGAAACACGGGCTCACTAAAAGGTTGTGGGATCACCAACCCTGGTCCTATAATTCCTTGCTCTGGTTTAAGAGGAGAATGCAGAGAAGTTGAAGAGTAGGCATTCTTTCCCTGCAGTACAAGCAGCTTGCATTCGTAACACCATGTCTCACTATAAAGTATAGGCACTCTCTCATCCGACCGTATCATGTGAAACAACACCGTTGACACTACATATTTAAAAAGGTCAAAGGTATATTTCTTCTAGTGATTAATTTTATTTCTGAGTCAGAACTTGTACAGTTAACAAAGAAAATGCCCACTTTCTTTCTCAGTGATCATAATGATCAATACTCAACATGTAAGTACTGAAGAATTACCACACAAGTTTCCACTGTATTATATCATCAGGAAGGACAGAAAGATGAGGTTTTGTCATTTTTAAAATGATATATTGTTGTCATTTACCTTATAAATCTAACAGAGGATAGATTCTAGAATATTCATAAATGTATTTCCATATAATCAGGAATTCCAAGTCTATTAAAACATGTACAGTGAAATAGAAGCCACTGTTTTTGACATGCTACGACATCAAATAAGAAGTACCATCACCACCATTTCAAGCAGTTATGTTTCTATAATCCCAATGAAACAAAAATAACTCTAAAACTGATATCTGAGAGAAAATATCAGGAAACATACCTTGAAATAGGAACACCAAACTCTGGATATCGGTCCTGAATTTGCTATTTAAAGCCAGTGAATTCTATCATACAAATAACGGGCTTTGCAGTGCAGACGAGTTGATTATCAATGCTCCTTTTTTCTCCTCTTTCTCACTGCTTGTCCTTTAAATATTCATCTATTTGTTGCATGCTTCTATTCTTGCACATTAACACACACACACACACACACACACACCACAGTAACCCTTATATTTAAAAGTACACTCAATTACTTTAAAGTAGGTTTCTTAAACTTGGCTCTATTGATATTTGGGGCCAGATAATTCTTTGCTGGGGTGGTAGGGAGTCTGTCCTGTGCATTGTAGGATGTTTGGCTCCATTTCTGACCTCCACCTACTAGATCCAAGTGGCAATTCCTGGCCAGCTGTGACAACCAAAAATATCTCCAGATATTGCCAAATGCCACCCAAGGAATGAAATCAATCACTAATTTGAGAGTGGTGTCTGTACCAGCAATTGCAGTACTTGATATTAATTCCAAAGATACAAATGTACTGATCCAAAGGGACACCTGCACCCAAAGTTTATAGCAGCAATGTCCCACAATAGCCAAACTATGGAAAGACCCAAGATGTCCATTGACAGATGAATGGACAGAGAAGATGTGGTACATATACACAATAGAATATTACTCAGCCATCAAAAAACTTATGAAATCTTTCCATTTACAAGGACATGGATGTAACTGGGGGAAAAAAAAGCTTAAATGGAACTTATTAAATGAAAATTAAATAATTAAATTAAATTAAATTAAACCTATTTCTAAGCAAAATAAGTCAAAGAGAAAGACAGTTATCAAATGATTTCACTCATATGTGGAATTTAAGAAACAAAACAGAGGCTCATAGGGAAAGGGAGGGAAAAATAAAACAAGATGAACCAGAGAGGGAGACAAACCATAAGAGAGTCTTAATCATAGGAAACAAACTGAGGGTTGCTGGAGGGGAGGGGGACAAGGGATGGCGTAATTGGGTGATGGACATTAAGGAGGGCATGTGATGTAATGAGCACCGGGTATTATATAAGACTGATGAATCACTGAACTCTACCTCTGAAACTAATAATACACTATATGTCAACTAATTGAATTTAAATTAAAAAAGAAAAAAGAGTATTGTCTGTAGATTTTGCTTCTACAAGAAAAATTAGAAATAGTCTGATGCAGACAAAATAAAGTACCCTAAATCTTACAATTCCTTATATTTTAATTACACAGAATTTTCTCTAATAGTTTCAGGGAGCTACTGAACTTACTGTCCTTTTTACTTTGGATTATGCAATTTTTCTTTACAAACCAAGCAGTATGACCAAATCACAGACTGTTTCATCACTTTTAAAAGTACCTAATTATCAATTGTTCAATCATTTTTAATACCCAAATAGCCATCCCCCTTCTTTCCGTCTAGCTCTACAGAAATACATGTATATTTTTATGATTTAAAAAAAATAATTATGTAACATTTGTTGCACATATATTATGGGCCAGGAAATATGCTAAGTGGTTTGTTTGGGAGGTTCCATTTAAGCTTCTCTATATTTCTATTTGTTAGGTCTTATTTCCTCTAATTTGGAATGCAGCTGAACCCCTGAAATGAATTATTTTTGGAAAGGTCTCACAACTTCTTAATGCCAGGATACAGCTTTGTATCGAGGCTGGTCCATTTTAGAGTTGGCTACACTTCTGCCTTGAATTTTACTGACTGTACACATGTGTTCCTCCCCGATACTGAGCTCCATGATGGATCTTCTTGACCAGCTCTCTTGCCTGTCTCTTGCCACCTCCAGCATCTTGCATACAGGCCCCACTGGACTCAACTAATTTCTGCTAGCTGGGAATTACTTTGTCTCATTTGATCTCTAGACCTCAGAAACAATGCTTTTCACTTCAATCTCTTCACATTTCCACACTACAGTTAAGAGTCAGAACTCAACAGATTTTGACAGCACAGCTTGGTTATGTTGTAATTTTAATTTTGTGGTACTCCCTACTGGTTGGCCTTTCTCTTCCATGCTACAATTCTTGCTGTTTTTAATAAACTCACCTTGGTCTGCTGCTCATTTTAATCAGCACATATGGAAAACACCAGGATTCTTATTTTTTAAAATCTAGTCATCTTGAAGGAAATTTAAGTAAACCATGCTAAAACCTGTTTGAGACCCTTGGGGGAAAAGTGCCGTAAGGTGAGCGTGATAATGGCGCAGCGCTAAAATAATAACAAAGGAACTCATGTGGTACCAGAGTGATCTGAACGGTACCCTGTAGCTTCAAAATTCTGAACAAGTTTAAGTAAAAAATATCCTGGTAGGAAGAGAAAGGTAAAAGTCAATGTATCAGTGTTAATAACTTGTTATTACTTGTTAATACTTGGCTGAAAGTGACTTGAACAATGAAAACGTGTGTGATATCTCAGGAGAAGAAGTTCAGAGGTGGGTAGAAGCAGGCCTGGTCCAGAGGCTGGATGATGTCCCCAACAACCACAGCTCTTTGCATATTTCTTCTTTGCCTCGTCTTGGTTACATCCTCTTCCTTAATTTTAAGATGGTGACAGCAACTCCAAATATCACCAACTCCAAGCACCATAAAACTCTTAAGACAGCATCCAAAAGCAGTAAAGGATACCCCATAGGTCCTCATTTTTTTTTTTAATCATAGAGGAAAATCTTTTTCAGCAACCCAAAAGATTATCTTTTGTATGCCATTGGTTAGAAACTGGTGAGGGACACACTATAAACTAATCTCTGGTAAAAGGGAATTGGATTACCACAGTTGTTCACAGAATTGGTTTATTCATGAATCCATTCCTGCTCTTAACTTCCCAGAGAACATTATCACCACACAACTAACATAACTGAGATCTTGTTAGCAAAGGAGAAAAGCGAAAGATGGTTGTTTTTAGTCATAATTGTCATATTCAGTAAATTTAATTAATTTAAACCTAAAGTGTTTAGGCATTAAATATGTAAGCATTAATATATAACTTTGAAANTTTGAAAATTTTTAAAAAAAAAAAAAAAGGCGGGGGGAGTACCCGGGTGGCTCAGCCAGTTAAGCATCTGCCTTCGGCTCAGGTCATGATCCCAGGGTCCTGGGACTGAGCCCCACACTGGGCTCCCTGCTCAGTGGGGAACCTGCTTCTCCCTCTCCTTCTGCTGCTCCCTCTGCTTATGCTCTCTCTCTGGCTCTCTCTCTCAAAGAAATAAATAAAAATCTTAAAAAAAATAATTTTGGCCTACAAATAGTGCTTCAATTTGCCCTACTTCCATAATATAGGCTAAAGACAGTTCAGTGATGATAGACCATGAAGTAGAGTATCTTGGGATAATAAAATGATTGCTTCCTCAATCCTCAAAATAGTAAACACACAGATGCAACTTCAGAGACCATCAGAAAATAAATAAATAAATAAATAAATAAATAAATAAATAAATAAATAAATGCTTTGTGGAACTGGCTTCTAATTATAATCAGGAAGTAGAATTCTCTGCCCCATCCCAAATTGGACTGAATCATAACATTGAAGAGTGGAGCCCAAGGATTAGCTTTTTTTTTTGCATTAGTTTCCCAGATAATACTGTGGCCAACTAGGTTTGGAAAACACTGCTCTAGAGTAAAGGCACTTTGAGTCCCTTTGAACTTGAAAATCCTAGTGTGACAAAAAATGACAGGCATTTTTATGTGGTTTACAGCTTTAACCACTTCCAGCCCTAGACCCTGGAGACTTTAAAATTTTCTCCTCCTGCATTCTTCCTTCTTTTCTTCATCTGTCATCAACATCCTCCATGGTAACTAACTCCCTCTGCTCTCCTGATCCTTCCCCTCCTCTTACCTCTACTCTCATTTTGATTTGCCTGTACTAGTTTCCTAACGATTTCCCTTGCATCTTGATAGGGTGCAAAGTCATACCCAAACCAGCACCCCTAATTCCTTAGGCATGGTGTCAAAAAAAATCCAACACAGATTGCTGATAGGTAAGGATCAGCTTCTTCCTTTGAGCTAATACTGCATGATTAATATTGGAGCCAACAAGTTGAATGGATTTGAAATGAGTTTTTGTATAAGATCATAATTTTTGAAGTTTCTACATTGTTTATATATCATTGAAAGTAATGTTTAAAGTTTATTATTTATTTGATTCTAAAATGTGCATATCCTATAGGGGTTTTTTTGGGTTTTTTTTTTTTGTCTTGTTTTGTTTTGTTTTTTTAAGATTTTTATTTATTGGTTGCCTGGGTGGCTCAGTTGGTTAAGTGACTGCCTTCAGCTCAGGTCATGATCCCGGAGTCCTGGGATGGAGTCCTGCATTGGGCTCCCAGCTCCATGGGGAATCTGCTTCTTCCTCTGACCTTCTCCCCTCTCATGCTCTCTCTCACTCTCTCTCTCTCTCAAATAAATAAACAAAATCTTTAAAAAAAAAAAAAGACTTTTATTTATTTATTTGAGAAAGAAAGCCAGAAAGAGCACAAGCAGGGGAAGCAGCAGAGGAAGAGAAACTCGATCCCAGGACCCTGGGATCACGATCTAAGCCAAAGCAGACGCTTAACTGATTGAGCCACCCAGATTCCATGTCCTACAGTTTTAAGAACAGGAACCTCTCAGCACTGGGCTCACAGCAGTATGTGCTTTATTTTCCATTTTAGCTTTTAGAAGAAGAGGAAAAGATATAAGTTGTCCTTCTCCGACCAGAAAATCTATTCTTAGAGTCTCCCTGCAGCAAGGATCATGCAGGCATCATCTGTCTGTCTGTGATGATTAGTAACATTCTCTTTAGTTTGTCTTCTGACTTGAAGATGGGAGCAAAATGCCCTTGTTTTCTGGTTATAGTTCTGAGAGGACCCCAGGGTACATTGGCTGACAAACCAAGTCCCTAAACTCACAGCCTTTTCAGATTGATGGAGGGAAGCCTTTCCGGACATTGAGAGAGAAGCCTATCTTACTGCTTGCCACTACTTCCTCATCAGAGCTGCTCCTTCCATCTTAACCACCACAACTCAGAAGTCTGGGAAGCCCATATTTTGCCATGTCTAGAACTCTCATTGTCACTGACACTCATTTACCCAACATTCTGCGTTTTCCCAGGTCCATATAAATATATCCCTTGGATTAGGGAGTTGATAAATGGAATCTGGCTTCTAAGGGATGCCATGATCATTTACAACATTATATACCACTGCTTGTCTTCTCCAAAGCCCTGGCTATATTTCCACGTTAACCTAAAAGAGACTTATAAGGAGACTTAGGCATCAAGGTCATATTCTACTCAGGATTCTGTCTAATACACAGTTCCAGATTTTTCTGGTAAGATAGTATAAACCTGATTAGCTATAATCCCCCATTTAAACTATTAAAGTCCACAGAGAATGTTGGTTCCTTTCTATCAGATGTGACAATCTCCGATAAGCCACTTCTCATGAAACTGCTCCCAAACCAAAGAGTAGCCTTGAAGAGCTAAGAGATTCTTTTTCACCCTCCCCTAAGTCTATAATGCCTCTGCAAGACAAAATGCAGAACACAAAATTTCATGTTTGCACTGCTCCTAGACCCTCTCCTGATAACACTGTATATCCTAACAACACATACCCTTCTCTAGATCCCTTTCGTGTAACTACCCCAGTTGTCTGTCCTGTATGTCCCTGCTATTATCCACCACATGAACTTCAATGGATACCTAATATCCCCTAATATCATGCAACAAGCTTACAGTAAGTTTTGGAAGCTTTGGTACGGTGGTATAGATCAAAATCCATCAACCAACAATGCAAGAGATTAGGTGTTCCTTTAAAATGATGGAGATTACCATTGTTGTGGGCTCTCCATTGATTTTTTCCCCTAGACTCAAAATCAAATCTTATAAATTATGCCCTCTAAGGCCCTATTTATTTAACTATGAAGTTCCAATGTGTAAAACCAAAATACTCAGAAAAAGAAAACGTTAAGCTGTGTACCAAATAACTGAAAAGGCCCCATTCTAGATGAGACTGTCTTCTAAAGGATAGATTTTGTTCTGTGCTCTTAGAGATAAAGAAAGAGGTTAATTTATTTCTAATTCCAATCAGGGATGACGTGGGTGGACGATGAGCTGTGGGGTTAGTTACACACTAGTTTGTCACCCTTACCACAGCACTCTTCTGCAAGGCTTTCAGTTGAGAGGCTAGCATGTGTTGGTACTTAGATCTAAATGACTGAGGGGGAGTCATTTCTGCTCTTCAGAGATTTCAGTATGAATCACGTAGCTTTTTGCCTCATTCAGCTTCAAAACTTGCACATGCTACAAGGGAGAAGCTGGCCTCACATGTCTAGGTTCATCATTCCATTCCTGAGCAAATGCTAAAATCTCTGTTGGGTTCTTGTGCCCCACAGAAGGTCCAAGTCTAAAATCTCAGCCTTTAGCTGTAAGGGAGCCTAGGTAGAAAAGTGGCAAGTGATTACTGGATCCTCAATGTCAATTAGACCTTCACTCTCTGACTTCCAATTCATGTCTGTTTTATTTTTTGATCCTTGTCCTTGGCAATTCTTTGCTTCCTGAATTCCTTGACATGTGGAAGTTTGCAGGTTACTTTAGAGATAGTTTCAACCCAGCTGTGAATGTCCTATGCAGTCACACTTCAGCAAATATCATGTAGGGAAAAATCATCATGTCTTTCAGGATTATCAGATTTCCAATTTTGTCACTGCATTCCTGTACAACCAGTACAAGATATGCTGGGAACTCTTTCTGTCAGCAGGGAGTTCTGCCTGTGCCAAACCTCAATCCTTAGCCTCTAAGCTACACCAATAATGAGAAATTCCCTGAGGAGAAATGTCTGCAAGCCTCAGCTCACTTCTGAAAAGCATTCCCTGGAATTTCATCCAATCTAATCCTCTTTGCATGCATAATCTGATGACTTTAATTATATGATTTTGTTTTACCTAGCTTTGCCAGCTGTCTTTAGTGGGAGTATCGATCTGTAACCTACAACCTTCACTCAGGAGCAGAAATCTTAAGTGGGACAGCCCGGTGGATTTTCATCAGTCCTACTCTCTATAGTATTGGACACCATCTAGAAACCTCCTTTGCTCCAGTGATGCCTTTATTTCTTCAAATCCCTTTTTTCACCCTTATGACTAATTCTCTACTTATACATGTTGAAGAGTAGCAGAAAATGCCACCTCAAAATATTCTGCTTTGGAGTAATAATTATTTTGAGCGGTAGGTACTTGAAAAACAGCAAATGTAGGTACTTAAAAACAGCAAATGAACTCCCCTTATCTACCTAAAGACAGATCTCCCCAAAGGAACTCAAGTGTTATAAATCCCTTCCCCAGGACTTTCATCACCCAGGGAAGATTGATTCATCACAAGAAAGGTCTCTGGAAATCAACACCACACCCAGACAAACTTTGCCACAAACTATTATACCTCCCATTTATTCTTCTACAAGGCCCATTCATCTTACTTAAAAAACATTTATCTTCCCCAAGGCCTATGACTCCACTCTCCTTTCCATATTAAGATGGTATGTAAGTCCGAATTCTAAGGCATCTCCCGAAGTCACTCATTTTCCCCTGGGTATCTCCCTGTGGGATGCGTGTTAATAAACTTCTGTTTGCTTTCTCTTTCTCTCTTCTTTTTTTTTTCTATCTATTTATCTATTTATCAGCTAATAACTCAGGAGAGTAAAGGGAAATTTATACTCCCCCACCCAACTAACCAATGAAAGTTTTTAGCCTTCGCCCCTCTAATTCATTTTTCATACACTTTGTCCTTAGAGACCTCATTTTTTGCCATAGCATGATTGTCCTTGCGGATGTTTATGACACTAAATATACATATTCCATCCATGCATCGCTTTTTGAACATCTCGATTTTATTGAAAATGTATATTTCTAACCTCAACTCATCTTTCATCTTAAATTTCATCCCTTTCCTGAATCCTCTATCTCAGTAAATACCAAGCCCAGAATAGTACTTTGTCATACCCCTGCTTAATCCTAGCCTTCAGTTTTTTAGGATCCCACCCAAAGTTGTTAATGTTTTGAATCACTTGATACAAAGGTTTTAAAGAAAAATCTAAATGTATTAAATGTCACTTCAAACAATCAAAATTAAAATAGAAAGGAGTATACATATTCCCTCTATAAAGATAAGGGGTCTAAATTATGGCAATTATTTCTGCTTCATTTTGGAGTCTATCTCTATATGACTCAGGTCACAGGATTCATAGGAACTTTTCTGTATTTATATGGGATATATTTCTTGTTTCTCTCACACATCTCATCAAGAATACCAAGACACGGGCGCCTGGGTGGCTCAGTGGGTTAAAGCCTCTGCTTTCGGCTCAGGTCATGATCTCAGGGTCCTGGGATCGAGGCCCGCATCGGGCTCCCTGCTCAGCGGGGAGCCTGCTTCCCCCTCTCTCTCTCTGCCTGCCTCTCTGCCTCCTTGTGATCTCTCTCCCTCTGTGAAATAAATAAATAAAATCTT